>OZ023264.1:0-266523 GCA_964006375.1 Tillus elongatus | reverse complement strand
ATATATATATATATACATATATATATATATATATATATATATATATATATATATATATATATATATATATTTTGTATTCTTTACACCACACCGACTTAATACTGAACTAACTTACTCTGCGCACCGCTCATTTATACTGTCTATAGAGATTCTTGACGTTCTACACTATTCTACACCTGTCACTTCTGGTCCATTCTAGAAATATCATTCCATAGTGTTCGCTCTTACTAACACACTACCATAGAAGTAACAAAATTCCTAAACTTAATTCTAATAGACAAATGTGTCAATATATATATATATATATATATATATATATATATATATATATATATATATATATATATATATATATATATATAATTGAAACTGACCCTGCATATGGGTTCTAGGGGGCGTAGTTCGCGGTCATTTGAAGAATTTTTTTCAAAATTTAGAAGTCGAGATCTCCTCATAAGTGAATTTTTTTTAAAGAAAATTCACTAAAATGATTAAGACTTCGTTTGATGCAATGCGCTTACCAATAAAATCCATCAATTCTGCTATGAAATATGCAGATACTTGCAACTTGCGACCATTTCAAAATAAACTATATTTAAACCCATTTTAAAGTTCCAATATGTAGAAAGTCACTTTTATGCTTATACATATAATAACTTCATTAATGGTTGCTGCCCTAACTTGGTAAAACCGTTCCTTACTAAATACAGACGTTGAGACTTCCTCTGGATTGATAAATGATTATTTTCGCTGCTTAAGAGCACCATCAGAGAGGAGAGAATTGAATTGATTTATACGTATTCATGACAACTATAAATAAAAATCCGTTGAAAGTTTATGATGTTCTGATCAATAGATTCTTTAAAAATAAAATAAAATAAAATAAAAATGACGCATGACATTCTCAAAATGTCACGATATGTATACGAGAGTATATATATATATATATATATATATATATATATATATATATATATATATATATATATATATATATATATATATATATATATATATATCCCCTGTGGGTCCGGAGACTAACTAAAATAATTGGCCCATGGTAGCTCCTACCTGCCGTACAAGGCGACTAATCGGAGTCAAGCAGGTGGTAGTGGACTTTTCCTTTACGTGATAGTAAAGGGTTTTTTCACGCCCACGGAGGTTCCACATCAAGGGGCAGGTGAAGTCCCAACGGACGTTTCCGGTTCTGGTGTATGAGTCGGTTTCCCTTATTAGCAAACATGATGATGGCTTCTCCTTGTACAAAAGATTGCGGAGGTAAAATACCCCTCCATTCGGATCTCCGGGAGAGGGGTGTACAGGCGGCGCCACAATCAAGATTTAACATATCCTTCTCGAATATATGTGGCCTAAATTCTAACCTGAACTCCGTCCACCATTTCCTCCAGGCTAATAAGCCCCAACGCCCCTTCCTCACCGAAACCCAAATCAGTGCCAAAACAGCCACTAATCACCTTAATTTCCCGGGGTATGAGCTCCTTACTTCCTTTAGATTGCATGGAGGTGTGTGCGCCTACGGCCGCAGCAATCTACCCTGCACCAGACTCCCCAATTTAGAAGCTGGAAGAAAAGACATACTATGGATAAAACTCTCTCTCTCAGGGCTGCAACTAAATTCATCTGTTGCATTTACCGGTCACCTTCTGACAACAACTTTGTCCAGCTCTTTGAATACCTTTCTGAAAAAACCGACCATGTGATTTCTAAATATCCGTCCTCCAAAGTCACTATTCTTGGTGACTTCAATGTCCATAATAAGAAATGGCTAGGACCGATCCACAAGGGAGAACAGCGGAGGCCTTTGCAGTCAGCAATTTATTAGCCAATATGGTTCAGCAACCTACTTACTTTCCTCGCATCCCAACACAGAGCTTAAATCCCTTGGATCTCCTTCTTACTACGGCATGGTCACTGCTTCCTGCGCAATGCAACCCAAGGTCACACAGTCATCACACCCACGTATCGTTTGGCACTACAACTCCGCGAACTGGGGCGAAATGCAAGATTACCATTCCTCATTTCCATGGGCGTCTGTCTGCTTCTCTCATCCTGACCCCTCTGATATCTCACAAAACGTCACCGAAATTATCCAAGCTGGCATGGAATTATTTATTTCACGTACACATAAAATCTCTTTAGCCACTCAAAAGCCCCGGTTCCCTGAATCCTGTGACAAGGACAGACTTAAAGGTCAAAGCTCACAAAAGGCACTTACACAATCCCAGTTAAGAAAACCGTCGAGCATTTAACGACGCAAGAAACCGCTATGTCCGCATTCTTTCTGAGGCAAAAACTTGTTTAATAACCACATCAAAAACTCTCAAGTTCCAAGGGCAGCAAACCCTTCTGGATTCTTGCTAAATCTATTGCGAATAATTTCTGCAAGAGCACGTTCCCACCTTTTGTTTCAGGGGATTAAAATGTTTTTACCGCCCTGGGCAAGGCTGAACTTTTTGCCTCGTTGTTCGCCGGCAATTCTACTCTCAATCCACCTCCAAAAGTTCAACCACCAACAATCCCCAATGTGGCGAATAAAATGACGACTATCATTTTCAAAACTAAAAAGGTACGAAAGATGCTCTCTTCTTTTAATACCAGGAAAGCCTCTGGCCTTGCGAGATCTCGGCAATTGTTCTCAAAAACTGCGCACCAGAACTTGCTCCTGTCCTGACTCGTCTGTTTCACTCTTAATGTCGTATATGAAAAATTTCAGGTAAATGAAACTACATAATATTATGCAGTAGTTTAATCTATAATTATAAACATATGTTCAGTGTAAATTATTAAAATTTTAGTTTCAAATTTATTGTTTATATTTATTTCATTTTCAAAGAGTATGGATAGAGCAATAGTAAATAAATGTTGAAAATGGTTTAGGTGCAGCAAGTGCGTTCCGGTAGCGAATTTTCATAAAAGTATTTCAAATGGTGATAATTCAATTTCCCATTAAACTAGAATATTCAATTTTGATTCATACTAAAACCTATATAAAAGCAGCGTGGGTACTAAATTTAGAAAATAACACAATGAGCTTCACAGGCAACGATAAATTTGTTTTAGGAAACCATTTTTGTTATTCTGTTTCGATTGAGTGGACTAACAACTAACTGTTGAAAAAGGTCTGGGTGCAGCAAGCATTATGGTAAAGAATTTCTGTAGAAATATTTGAAATCCGATAACTCAATTTCCTATTTAGCTAGAATCTTTATTTTTGAACTATGGTAACACCTATGTAAACGCAGCCTGGGTACTAAACTAAAAAAATAACATAATGAACTTCGCGGATAACTACAAGTTGGTTTTAAAAAACATGTTTTGTTGTTTTGTTTGCAAAGAGTAGTTCGATTGGATTGACTAAAACAAAACCATCCAAACAATTAAGAGAAAAAATACCTGCCATATTTATGATTTGGCAGGTACATTCCCTTTGTAAATAATCAATTTTTTTCTAGAAAACTTTTGTGACTTTAATGAAATTTGTAACACAATTTTTCAAAGAGACCTACAGTACTTACATATATATATATATATATCTACCAAACTATAATTTTGTAGCCCCATAGAAAATTGTAATTTATTCAAATAATCGCTAACTGGGACATCTAAAATCGGTATGCCGGGTTCATTTAAATTTAAAGAATTACTTTTAATAATATATCTTATTAATAGTGTACAATTCTTATGAAAATTCACTACTATAATGCACTTGCTGCATCCCGAACATTTTTAATGTATAAGCTATCCATGATGTAGTCAAATCCGCATTGAAAAGGACTGAATTTATTCTGAAATACGCTGCTTTATATAAAACAAACATGACTCCTAATCTTTATGCAATGACATTTAGTTTTTACAGCGTTAAAGTTTTCGCTTGACGTAATAAATTAGCTATGACGTTTGTTAAAACTGAGACAATAGTTTATACGGCCCATCATTGTTAGTTAATGTGATGTCACGTCAGGGTCAGGTCAATATTCACATCCTCAGGAGAGGAGGACCCGGGGCGCTGCAGCATCATCTCTCCAGCTTTATAACCCGAAACAAAAGGTGATATTAAGACGTGCAAGGCTCTAAACAAGGAACTTATCTGTGCTGTTTATGTCCCAGATTATGAGCGTCTTCTCTTTCTCCTGCACTTCTTACGTAACATTATGTCTCTTCTCCCACTCACCATCCATCCATTCAATCTCTGCTCTTTTGTCGACATTTGATTGTCCCCGACGTAAGTTTCTAATCCAGTTTAGTGTGTCCCATCTCGACAAAACTCTTCATCTTCTAACGTGTCCTTCTCGATGCTATAGATATATCCTTGTAAAGTTTATATGACTGTTGAGAAGCACATAGCATAAGTGAAATAACATACACCATTTTAATACAGCAACAGGGACTTTGCTTCTTTAAAAACACTATATTCCTACACTTTTACTCTAAATTGTTAGTAAATGTTATTTATTGGTTGATTTATTTAATATGCAATACACAGTTTATAAAACCATTTACGCATCGTATAACAGGATAAGCTATAACTATTGTGTACAACTTTAATTCAACAATCTCACTTGCTACCCACATGAAATGAAAAGCAAAAGTCTGGACGCAGCAAGTGCGTTATGGTAGTGACTTTTCATAGAAATGATCTGGCACCAAATATTTTATTATAACTTTTTTTTTCTTGTAACATACAAATCTAAATTTTAGTGTATGGTTTGATTTTTATATCGTAAACGTACCCACCAAATTTGGTTATCGTAGTGTTTTATTTTTTGATATACAAATTTCTTTCGATAGAAAACTAAACATTTTCCCAGAAAACCTCGTGCGATTTTCCTGGATAACGAACTTGGTTAAGCCACTTATTAAAGGAAACTACATGCAAAATTTGATCAAAATCGGCCCATTATTTTTTTGAGTTATTGGTGTGATACATACATACAATATATATATATATATATATATATATATATATATATATATATATATATATATATATATATATATATATTTATATATATATATATATATATATATATATATATAATATATATATATATATATATATATATATATATATAAAGTGAAACTGACCCCGGATATGGGTTCTGGCGGTCCTGGTTCGCGCTCATTGGCAAAAAAAATGTCAAAATTCATAAGTCGGGATCTTTCCATTAGTGAATTTTTTTCTACAAAAATTCACTAAAACAAGACAACATTTCGGCAAGCTTAAATTTAATTTAAGGCTTCACAAGCAGTCCATCACTTGCACAAAATTAAAATCAAACTTAAATTTGCTTTATTTATTTTAAATTCATATCTAAATCAGTGCAAGTAATTTGAGGACTAAACAAAGTCAACAGGAGAACGTGGTTAGACATTTATATGTTTAGTCAATATGTTCTTAAATGCTCTTAAATTCATGTTAAAAATGTCACACTTACGCAGTTTGTTATAAATTGAGCACATTCTATGAATCAGAGAACTGAACAAACTATTCGTTTTGTATACTGGTATAGAAAATAGTTACTTTAGTCTACTATCTTTTGGGGAAGCCTGGACTGAATCCTGCCCAAAAATTCAGAAAAATTTACCAAGTTCCTCACTTTTAAACAAAAACACCAGGTCAGCAACTATGCGCCTGCTCCGAAGATTGGTCATATTGAACACAGGAAGCAAACTCCCATAGAGTGTAAAAGTGGGATAAGATTCAAAAAAATTGAAATTCAGAAAACGAACAAACCTTTTCTGAACTCTCTTCACCGCATCAGAATGAACCCTGTAAAAAGGATTCCACACCAGCGACAAATACTCCATTTTTTAACGTATGTATGCATTTAAAAGAATTTTAACTGTTTCAACTCTACGAAATCCCTTTGAGTTTCGTATAATAAAGCCCAAAGTTTTCAACCCCGAGGTAGAAATTTTTTCCACGTGCTTAGCAAATGTTAATTTAGTGTCAAACTCAATTCCTAAGTCTCCAAACTGGGTCCTGCGCAAAGGTTGGTTACCTCCAACAGTATATTAGTACTCAGCAGGAGCAATACGCCTCATGTAAGTAGAAACAAAACATTTCTCAGTACTCAGGAACATTCTATTTACAATATACCACACTGACAATGCGTCCATGCTCCTCTGTAATTTCTCAGAATCACTCATGTTTGAAACACGAAATATCTTTAAATCGTCAGCAAACAACAAAAAATGGGAGTCAGCTATATTTTTCCGCAGATCATTTACAAACAATAAAAACAATAAATGTCCCAAGTTTATCTCATGGAGCACCCCAGAGAGTGACGAAAACAAAGGGGCCTCGCTTCCACCATAAACCACATATTGTGCCCTTCCAGTCGAATAAGATGTAAATAACTCAATCAGGTCAAGAGAAAAACCACACATATAAAGCTTCTCCAAAAGAACTTTGTGGTCCACCTTATCGAATGCCTTCTGAAAATCTGCATATATGGTGTCCAGCTGACCACCAGCATTGATTGCCTCGGTTTCGACCTAAGTAAAAAGATCAAGGTTGGTAACAGTAGACCTGCGCGGCAGAAATCCATGATCAGATGCCGCAAGTGTGAGAATACTTTAGAATACAAAATACTCTCAAAAATTTTGGATAAATTGCTCAGTATCAAAATAGGTCTATAATTTTTAACGAGGTTTCTTAAGCCAGGCTTAAAAACTAAAATAACCTTGCTAACTTTCCATAGTAGAGGATACTGATATTTCACCAGTATTAGATTAAACACATAACATAGGGGTGCGATCAAAAATTCCATACATCCCCTAATCACATACCAGGGAATATCATCAACATCCATAGCACCACCAATCTTTAATTTTTTATGGCTTCTTCAACGTCTCTGTGCGTAATTTTCTGAATACGAACCAAATCAATATCTCCATCAACCGTTACATTCCGTAACTCGTTAATAAACGAGGACGTGTCCCAATCATGTTCTGGTTATGTATACATTGGAGAGAAATACATGGTAAACCCATCAGCTATGTTTTTACTATCACGTAAAACTTCATCACCTACTTTCATTTCAGACAACCTGTCATATGTATTCCTACAGCGCTTTGCATGTTCCCAGAAAACACCTGGATTGATCACAATATTTTCTTCCAAACCTGACACATATGCCCGATGTGCTTCATAAATACTCCTTTTTATTTCCCTTCTCAAATGCCTGAACCTTATACTAAATTCTGTATTCCCTGTTCTCATGAATAGTTTTCTACACTTATGCTTTTCCCGAATATATTTTAATATTTGAGACGTAAACTAGTGTAGGTAACTCCTATGCTTTATAAACTTAGGAACTGTTCTATCAAAACCCCAAAAAAATACATAATTCAACTGCTGAATCTACATCATCTATAGCATATAGTTCATCTCAGTTGGTATCCTTTATGTAATTAAACAAATATAAATACCGACCCTTTCTGTAATCATATGCATCGTTTCGTACATCCGAGTTTTTTATGGCGCTAGGAAAGCGTTTGATTTATAGCCAGGTTTATAGCTGCACACATTCACAACATAAAACACCAAAAACCAGGTATCAACCAATTACAACTAATAAAACATGGCTACAAATTAAACGCAGCTACACACATTCACAACAGAAAACACCAAAAACCAGATATCAAACAATTACAACTAATGAAACATATTAAAGACCACAAGAAATGGAAATCTAGGAACAATACTACATTCAACAAACAAACAATAAGAAACAGTTAATCCCAGAACAAATCCAAGTACAAAATTGAATCTAAGCAAATAGGAAATCTATTTTAATGAAATTTGGTAGTTATATTGTTCCGGTACATATCTTACCATACACCAAAACTCAACTTTCTAGATTTATAGCAAATTGAGTTATTTAAATTTCGAACATATCCTAAAAATTCCACACCATAACCCACTTACTGCGTGCCGAATTATATGGTTGCTTTTATATTTATTATTATTGTAGGTCGATTATATTTTCATATTAAATATTGACATGCATCACAGAGGAGACCGAATAGTCGAGTCCGCGAGACAAGTCATCTTTAGAATTCGGTATATCAGGCTGGAGTCTCGTATTCCGGTTCCGACAGTCTGTTTTTTTTTAAAGAAACATTCACTAATGAGAAGATCGTAATTTCTGAATTTTGAAAAAAATTCTACAAATGAGCGCGAACTAGGCCCCCTAGCGCCAATATCCGGTGTCAGTTACAATATATATATATATATATATATATATATATATATATATATATATATATATATATATATATATATATATATATGCAAAAGTAATGAAAAATATACATAGAGTTATTCCTTGTTACTCTAGCCTTGGGACATTTTGTTAAGATCTTGTTGATAACAATAGCTCATGCGCAATTAAACTTTCAATTACAAAAAGTGTAATAAGTTTATAATAACTCGTTTTCTTTATGGGTTTCATTATTATTTTCTTGCAAAAGTAATTTGATATACCTCCATCGTTACAAATGAGTGTAATTAATTTTAACGTAAAAGAGTCCAAACAATCAATATTGATATAGAATTTAATGTTACCTTGTAAAAACGTCGTATAAATAGTTATTAGTATGCTAATGTTTCTATTTGGTTAATGTGATTTTTAATTGCAAATTGTAAATCTTAATCGTATTTCATATTATTCTGTAATACATTCGACTAAAAAATATATAGCTTTTGCAAACTAAAAATTTGATTATTTCACCATAACAATTGAAGCAATCATGGTTACTTTTACAAGTATTCTTGGTACATTTATGGATTGTTAGGAGTAAACTACCTACAAACCTATTATAGGCTAAATGAGGTTTCTTACATAAAACACTAGGCATAACTTAATAATCTTCTTACTTGCTTATTATTCTACACAACCGTTGTACAAAACACCTTATTGAACATACCACATATTTACTAATACTACCGGTTTAGTTATTATTGACTGTTGTGAAAAATAGTAATAGAAACACTCATGTCTTTCCTATTAATTACAAAACAGTTCATTATGGATAATATGATATGACAATTGTACGAGCATAGGTATTGTTTACATGACAAACAGAAAGCTGCCAGACTTCTCAATCTAAATGCAAATTATTTATTAATCATAAATCAACAAGGCTCATTTGTGGCAACTGACAGTAATTATTGTGCCATAACCAATAAAACTAAATGGGCATTATCTTTTAAAGACTCACTGCTTTACCATTTAACTGCAAACAATATGTCGCGTTGTCGATAGATAAGAGCTGTGCCAATAAGGTTGTGTTACACAACTTCAGAAATAATGTTCAGACATCATTTATCTCTTCATTCTTATATACCGAACGTTATTTCTCTCTACCACATACGACACACAGTCGTGTGTTTCTATAATAGTTTTATACTATATTTTTATAGCTTATATAGACGAATTTTAAATTTTCAAATAATATATTTATATTAGCGCAAGTATGATTTTGTATATATATATATATATATATATATATATATATATATATATATATATATATATACAAAAGGTGAGGTAGGATTGAGCGCTAATGTGTTAAATGTTTACTCCGATATCTAAGTCAAATTGACCGAATCGAGTAAAGAAAAAGTGCAAGAAACAGTTAGATAGTGAGAACATTGGCAGGAGATCTTAGGTAATTGAGAAGATAAATAAATACCACAGCCACCGTGAGTAAATTGAGTTTAAAGTACTGTTTAAAGGTTAGGGGCATTGGAGCATAAGGTTCAAAGTTGAATGCAGTGTCTTTATTGATAAGCTGAAAGAATACAACCGATATTATAATTCAGCCGCCGACGACGTCTGGATAGGCAACACGTTAAACAGCAAAGTGTAAGGAGAGTTGTATAAGATGGGTGACAGTGAAGACTATTCTGCTGATGAGGGAAAACGCAAGGCTTTTCCAATATCTGATATTTTCCAAAGAAGTAAGAAAATGGCACGAACACCAGAAAAAAATATGAAAAGCGAGAGTAATAAGTTGGATATAATGTTAAACATGCTAACGGATTTAACAGAGAAGATAACCAAAATAGAAGACAAACAAGATAAAATTATAGCTGAGATGAAAGTGATTAAAGAAGAAAATAAAAACATGAAAATGGAAAATGATCAATTAAGAAAAGAGGTAAAGGATATTAAAAAGAAATTAAATATTCTAGAAGAGGAGAAGAAAAGAAAGAATATAGTTATACAGGGGCTAAAAATGAACACAAACGATGCAAAGAGTTTAAAAGAGAACATGGGTATTTTTTTGAAACAGAATTTAGAAGTAAATGTTGAAATAAAACAAGCTAGGAGACTCAGTGAAAAGGTTTGTCTTGTTGAACTTTATAAAATAGAGGAGAAAATAGAAATTATGAGAAATAGATATAAATTAAAAAATTACAAGAATGAGATTGTGTATATAAATGATGATATGTCGAGGGAAGAGAGAAAAATTCAAAACGAATTGAGAAACGTAGCAAAAGATGAAAGAGCCAAAGGTAGAACTGTCAAGATTGGGTTTAAGAAGTTAATAGTCGAGGGACAGCTTTGGAAATGGGATGAAGAAAATGGCCTGGTTAAACAGGTAGAATATAATAGTGGTACGCATGAGACAAAAAATTAGGCAAGAATGAGTGGAAAAAGAGAACTGAACAGGCGAAGAAAAGGGCTACGTATACGGAAAAAGATGTTGGCATGTCAATAAGGGCTAGGGAGTTGTATAGGGACACGAGAGGAGCAAACGCAAATACCAATAAAGATAAAGAACACAGTAACCAAACAGGGAAATACCAGGTGAAACCGAAAACCGAGTATCTAAATCTGGGTACGTGGAACGTAAGGGGTTTGTATGAAGAGGGTGCTTTAAATAATCTAATTATGGAGGTCAATAAATATAGTATGCAAGTAGTGGCGTTACAGGAAACACACTTGAAAGGAAATGATATACAAAGGGTTGGAAACTATATCCTATTTACAAGTGGTAGTGATATGAGAAGGTATGGAGTCGCATTCTTAATAAGCGAAAAGCTACAAGATAAAGTTAAATGTTTCAAACCAAAGTCAGACAGATTATGTTCCATAAGAATTAAGGCAGAAGATAAGATGATTAGTATTGTAAATATGCATGCTCCAACAGAAGAAAAAGAAGAAGAAGTGAAAGATCAGTACTACGAAGAGCTGGAAAAAACGCTAGAAGATATACCAAAAAATGACGTGATAATTTTGATGGGAGACGCAAATGCAAAGATAGGCAATGAAGACATATATAAGTCAATAACAGGAGGTGAAAGTAAACATACGGCGAGTAATGACAATGGAGTAAGGTTGATATCTTTAGCAATAGAACAGAATATGAAAATAATGAGTACACACTTTAGAAGAAGAGATATACATAAGGGAACATGGACGATACCGGGACAAAATAAAACAAATCAAATAGATCACTTGTTAATAAAGGAAGAACATGCTTGGCTAATCACCAATGTGAAAACACGTAGGGGTGCGGAAGCTGATTCAGATCACTTCTTGGTAAAGGCTGTTTTAAGATTCCCAGATACGATTAAACAGACACAAAAAAGGAGGGCAGAAACTAGATACAATGTTAATGATCTACGAAAAGAAGAAATAGCCCTCAACTACAAGAAAAGAATAGACAAAGCTTATAGTAGTGATATGTTCCTGAATACAGACGGCATTGAAGAAAAATGGGAAAAGATAGAAAAGACGGTGACTGAGGCAACGAAAGCAACCCTGGAAAAGAGACGAAAACAAATAAAAAAGTACTGGATGAATGAAGAATGTAAAGCCGCACTAAAAAAAAGAGCAGTATTAAGACATCAAATGCTTCAGGCGCAAACGGAGGAAAACCTAGAAAAATATAACGAACAAAGAAAGAGAACAAAAAATATGTGTAGAACCCAGAAACGAAAATTTCTGGAAGACAAAATAAAAAATATTGAATATAAATATCAAAAAAATGAAATACGTAACTTCTACAAAGACGTGAAAGATATAAAAAGAGGCCACCAAAGCAAAGCAGTGTTCTTTAAGGATAAGGAAGGCAATTTGCTTGGAAACGATAAAGACATATGCAGGAGATGGAAAGAACATTTCGAAGAACTGCATAATGATGGAGATGAAGAAGAACTAAAAGAGTGTCATCAAGAGTTTTATGAAGAGGAAGAAGTTACAGAAGATCCAACGAAGCAAGAAATAGAAGAAATTATACAAACAATGAAAAACAACAAGAGTCCAGGTGAAAATGGCATTATGGCCGAAAATTTTAAATACGGAGGGACTACTTTGGTTGCCATGATGTATGAGCTAATAAAAGAAATTTGGAAAACAAAAGAAATGCCAAAAAAATGGAATAAGACCATCATGGTAACTTTATTTAAGAAAGGAGATATAACAGAATGCACCAACTATAGGGGGATAGCGTTACCAGATGTGGCCTACAAAATTTTAGCAACACTAATAAAGAAACGGCTAGAAAAATATATAGAGCCTTTGCTAGGGGAATATCAGGCTGGTTTTCGGAAGGGTAGGTCGACAGTTGACCAGATATGTCTGCTAAAGCAGGTTTTGACAGGCTGTTACGAGTACGAGATTCCAGTACACATGATCTTTGTCGACTTTAAGACCGCCTACGATTCAGTGAAAAGAAGTAAAGTAGTTGATATACTTAGAGAGTTCAGAGTACCCGAGTATATTGTGAAACTGGTAATAATGACACTATGTAAAACCACGTGCGCAGTAAGGGTAAACGGAAATCTGACAGAAGAGTTTGATGTGAGAAGAGGAGTGAGGCAGGGAGATCCGCTGTCAACGTTACTATTCAATATAGTTCTGGAGAAAGTGATAAGAGAGAGTGGTATAAACAGAACTGGGAGCTTGTTTGACAGGAGTCATCAGTGCCTTGCTTATGCGGATGATATATTGTTACTGGCCAGAAATAGAAAAGAGCTGGAAAGTATCACTAGAAGTTTGGTGGAAGTAGCAGACAGTGTGGGACTTCAAATAAATAAGGACAAGAGCAAGTATATGGCAATTAAAAAGACTAAAGTGACTAATAGTGAACCTTTTACAGTGAAAATGCGAGGGGAGAGAGTCATAGAGTTCGAAGAGGTTAATAATTACATGTACTTAGGTGTATTAGTAGACAATAGATGTGATGAGGAGGTAGAAATTAACCTAAGGATAGCAAAAGCCAACAGATGTGCAGGAGGGCTTAACAGCTTCCTTAGATCAAAGAACATCTCGCGTGCTGCGAAACTCAGAGTATATAGGACTGTGATAAGACCAACCTTGACATATGGTTGTGAAGCATGGACAATGAACCGAAGACTGGAGGACAGAATAGCGATATGGGAGAGAAAGGTACTACGCAGAATCTTCGGAGGCAAGAAAGTAGATGGCATGTGGGAAAGACGTCCAAATGTGGAAGTGTATGAAATGTATGGAGAACCGCCGGTGTCTCAACTGGTTAAGGCACGCAGACTACAGTGGCTGGGACATATAGAACGAATGGGTGTGGAGAGAATGGTGAAGAAGTGTGTCTGGTCAAATCCAGAGGGTAGAAGGAAGAGAGGAAGACCAAGAAAAAGATGGCTTGATGCAGCACAACAAGACTTGCTAGAAAAAGGAGTCCAAAACTGGAAGACGATTGCACTGGATAGGAAGCAATGGAAACGTATTACCAAGCTATGGGCCTAAATGGCCTGTGAATGCTTCATATATATCTAATTACTGTTACTTGTTGAGGAAACCAGCGTTAAGACATTTTAAAGAAATACCATGAGCCAAGACATTGGCCACGTTGTCCATCGAGAAAAAAATTGTGAAACAAATCCGGGACTTTAATGAAAAAGTGATTACCATTTTTGTGAACGATTAGGACCAAATTTAATTGCCCGGTTATTAATAATAAACTGACAGATAAATAAGGTTGGAACTGAAATGGTCTCAAAAACTTTAAAATATATATATATATATATATATATATATATATATATATATATATATATATATATATATATATATATATATATATATATATATATATATATACCTTATAAATTTATAATAATGTAATTTAAAATATTTGATCTCAGTACCTGTTTATATAAATTTATAAAATATTTTCTTACATGTCTTATTTATAGGCAAGATTTATAAAACTCATTAACAATCAGATAAACAATTAAAGTTTATAACAATTAATATGATATTTTTCCTTGATAATTAAGTTTTTAATACGTATGACGGGGTATTTGACATTGCATTGACCTATATACGGATACAGACACTCTCAACGCAATATCTCAAAAATGGTTAGCGAGAAATAAAAAGTTTTACTAGCTATATTGTAGAGAATTTTATGTTCTACAAATTTTTTAATAACTTTAAGAACGATTTGACGAATAGGAAACGATACACTTATGAAAAACTGAATTTCGCGAATTTGACTTTGAATATCACAAGACGCGTACGAGACATTATATAAGACTTTTTAGTGAGTGTTAAGAATATCAAGAAGAATGTCTGTACAAATTTTGAGCTTATCATCTTTCATTCTGAGGTTCGGTCTTTTTTTCGCAATATTTGACTGGACCGTTGTGTGCATTTTTAGATATAAATTGTTATGATCACAAATAGTCTAATTTCTACCAAAAATATTATTGTGGCTTAACATATACAACACCTCCTTGCTGTGTAGACAGTCTCGGATTTTCATATAACTGCAACCTTGAACTTAGAAAAAATACTAAGAAATTCAGTATTGACTAAACATTAACAATCACTATGACCGCAATATTGTTACTGGGCAAATTGGAAGCATTCACGTTCTTCCCTTTGAAAGTGGCGATATATTTAATTTTTACAGCGATGTTATGTAACCAACTTAAAGAGTCCAATTCTGTTTTAAAAAAGTTGGGTTTCGACCTCCTTTGCATACTGATCCTTGACATCACCGCCAGTATATAGCTACGAAAATATATACATGTTTAATATAAGTTTAAGTACTGAAATAAAAGTGAATGCTTCTATTATGAAGTTTATGAAATTCATGTATCTTTTGAATCTAAGCTTGCGCGCTGCCACCATTTGCACCAATCAGTTTTCAATTTTTGGTCACCATCTAATCAGTCCCTAGTATGTAGTAGCTCTCGTAATTAACCATGTTTTATTAAATAAAACAGCTTAAAGTGAAAAGCTTAATAAAACAAAATATTTTAATTCTCTTTTATATTAAAGACATTTGTCAAAAACACCTTAACGACAATAAGGAAGATAAGTTAAGCAAATTGTCAAAGGGCAAATTCGTTTTTAGGGAGGTAAACACTATCAAATTTTCGAAAATATTTTTCAAACATTCGCGAAGTAGAGTATCTAGAATCCATAACCAAGGTCTACTATCCTACTTCATATATATATATATATATATATATATATATATATATATATATATATATATATATATATATATATATATATATATATATCCATACCTTTCCAGTGATATCCAATCTCTTTAATGGACGGCAAAATTAGTATATATATATATATTGTACTCAATTATTGTTACTTATTTACGTCTACCATAAGATTTCCAACATTGTATAGACATAAGCAACTAAAAATTAGTGTACAGACCATTAAAACAAATTAATTCAATTATGCTAGTTTTTACTTCAATGCAAGATATTCTTATATCCTTTTTTTCTAGGTAACTTTATCAGTATCGTTTTATCTGTAGACAATTTAGGAAAATCATAATATGCTTTATTTGACTAATTAAAGTTATTGTTTAAGCACAAATTAAATCTTGTTCGTTAAATAATGCTTGTAAAATTAATGTTAATGGTAAATCTCACCGTTATTATTATCAATATTAACTACCTTATTTATTTTACATTGTCAAAGGCATATGTTTATCAAAATATTTTATTTCAGTGACTTTTTTTTATAATACTGACAACACTACATATTTCCAAGGTATTAAATGAGAGTCAGTTATTTGTATCCGATGCTATCGCCATCTGTAATATAATTGCTAAAGTTTTCATCACCCAGCGCAGTGAAATTGCAGTTACTGTTTCACATAATTTGCCTAAGGCAGCCGCAGTAAACGTATTATTGTATGTTTAACAAAAACGCTATTGAATACAAACTAGAACGGTTATATAGTTAGATTTTATTCAAATCAAATCTTTACAGCTTCCCACAGGCAATGAATAATGAAAGTCATCACTTCTGGCACATGTTCGTATATATTATCTTATTCAAGTCATGGAAATATTTAAGGGAATTTAAATTAATTATAACTAATAGCACAAAACCTTTTCGAAATTTGGGAACCCTCATCACCCTTTTTTGTGGTTTATCTAGATTATGCAGCTTTTTAGATTGTCTCTGTCGACCTACTGTTTCTTGAGATAATTACAATTTAAGCAGGCTGCATTTTCCTATACTAAAATTATATCTATAATGCCAGCCCTAAAGCATTTTTATAAAAATTCACTGCCATAACGTACCTGCCGTGTCAAGATTTTGTTTAAATAGCTCCACTGCAGGTACTAAGTAGTCGAGTATCTAATGTCTATTATAAGATGTACTTCGATCATGTAATACATTAAAAAAACTAATAAAGGTACTAGTAGACAAGTTTAGTCACATATTGCAAAATATTGAAAGAATTCTGATAGCAATGATTAGATTATAAAACACAATAGGCAATAATTAATTATTAATTTGTAGAAAAACATTGATTTGGTTTGTTAGCGTTTCTCAACTTACAATTCACAATCCATAGAAATTCAATAAATTAAGTTATTCAACTTTAAAGCATTTAATGAAAAATCTCTACCATAACGCATCTGCTGCGTCCCAATTTGTTTTCTTACAAACAATCATTATATTTCGATGAAAAGTGGAACAATGCAATAATATAAGGCTTGCTGGATAAAAAAAAATTGCTGGACGCAGCAAGGGCGTTATGGTAGTGAATTTTCATAAAAATGTTTTTAATAGGAAGTATACACACACACACATATATATATATATATATATATATATATATATATATATATATATATATATATATATATATATATATATATATATATATATATATATATATATATATATATATATATATATTTGTAAGAAAGCTTGCATTAAATTTGATTACCAGTATAACCTATATAGGAGAAACAATCTACCATATTTCATCAAAATAACTTTTTTGTTTGACAATATACAAAAATCTTCCGAAGATAAACTTAAAAGGTGCCCAAAAAACTGGTTTTCTGGCCAACGAACTTTAGGTTAATAGTAAATTAAGCTATCGAAAGAAACATTTTATGAAAAATCGCTACCATGACGCACTTGCTGAGTATCGAATTTATTTTCTTACAAACGTGCATTATCTTTCGATGGAAAGTGCAACAATTGCAATAATGTAAGGTGTGTTCGATTAGGAAAAAATTGCATCACCAGCGACTTATGGGCCACCTGTGATTGTAAAAATAATTTTATAAGATGCAGGGCCAGACATCGTATAATTAACATATAAAAATTTTTCTCATACCTTGTATAATAATGGATATATTGAGCTTTACCTTAGAAATGCGTCACCCTGTATATATGAAAACAGATAAAAACTGCAACTAACCCGGATATGGGTTCTATGGGGTCTAGTTCGCGCTCAATTGAAGAAATCTTTTCAAATTTCAAAAGTTACTAAAGTTGTATTCGACTCTATGAGTAAAATTGTAATGGGCAAAAATAAATATGAATGTAAGAAAAAGAGCATGGCTACATTTATTTGTATGACAAATGTCAGAAAACAAAATACTTATTTACATGTCACTTTGAAAGTAGATCTGACATTTATCAAAATAATTTGTCAGTTGAATATGACATGTACTGCTGCCGTGGAATCTTGTTTTTTTTTTTGGAGTACGAAAACTTATTTTACTGTTTAAACATTTTTCGATCCCTTAACCTAAAATGGTTTTCGTATCATTTAACGTTGTTTTATTATAGCGTCACAGTAGGTTTTAGAATCTAGAAATTATTATATTTTTTGTGAATTTTTTCGTTGCATACCTAGAACAAGTTTTATTTTCCTTCCATTATCAATGACAATTTTAAGTAAATTTCTATATTTTCTGTGTCCAATGTGTTGAACGGATGCGAAACGGGAGAAGGAAATTTCATTTAAAGTCAAAAAGCCTGGACGCAGCAAGTGCGTTATGGTAGTGAATTTTCATAGAAATGATCTGGCACAAAATATTTTATAACTTTTTTTTATTGCAACATAGAAATCTAAATTTTGGTGTATAGTTTACTTTTTATATCGTAAACCTACCTACCAAATTTCGTTATCATAGATTTTTTATTTTTTAAGATAAATTTTTTTTTCAAATGAAAACTCAAAATTTTCCCGGAAAACCTTGTCCGATTTTTTTGATTAACTAACTTGTCAAAGCCATTTACAAAAGGAAGGTACGTGCCAAATTTTATCAAAATCAGCCTATTATTCTTTGAGATAAAAACTTTTTTCGAATGAAAACTCAAAATTTTTCCGGAAAACCTCGTTCGATTTTCCTGACTAACAAACTTGTCAAAGCTATTTACAAAGGAAAGGTACATGCCAAATTTTATTAAAATCGGCTAATTACTTTTTGAGATAAGAATTTTTTTCGAATGAAAACTCAAAATTTTCCCGGAAAACCTCGTCCGATTTTCCTGACTAACGAACTTATCCAAGCTATTTACAAAAGAAAAATACGTGCCAAATTTTATCAAAATCGGCCCATTATTTTTTGAGTTATCGGTGTGATACATATATATATATATATATATATATATATATATATATATATATATATATATATATATATATATATAAACATATAAAAATTGAAACTGACCCCGGATATGGGTTCTAGGGGTCCTAGATCGCGCTCATTTGAAGAAATTTTTTCAAAAGTCGAGATCTCCTCATTAGTGAATTTTTTCTAAGAAAATTCACTAAAATGACGAAGATAACTTTATTCGAGGCACGAGCGTTGTTTACATTTTTTTACCATTAATAACATTTATAGGTAAATTAGCAGAATAGCGTATTGTTCGTTTTTTGAAAAAAAAATCGGAAACATGCTTAGAGGAACCCCTTTAAGCATTAACCATCGGACAAATGCTGTGATCTCAACTCCACTATACAGTTAAGAGACATAAAGTAAATCTGAGGTTCTGTGCAAGGTAAACATGCTACAACAGAGCTAGAACTGCAAACTGTAAAAAACTCACCTTACAGAAGTCCATAGAAAGGAGAAACTACTTACCACCACCGTTTATCCGTAAAAAACTTTCACTTTGCCAAATTGAAAAAAAAACTCTGGACGCAGCAAGTGCGTTATGGTAGTGAATTTTCATAAAAATGTTTTTAATTGCAAATATGTGTTTCCTTTTTAAGAAAGCAGGCATCAATTTTGGTTACCAGTATAACCTATATAGTAAAAACAATGTGCCATGTTTCATAAAAATAACTTTATTGTGTGAAAATGTACAAAAATTTCCAAAAGTAAACTTAAAGTGTTCCCGGAAAAACTCGTTTCTTGGTCAACCTTATAGGTTAATAGCAAATTGATCTATTCAAATTTAAAGCATTTAATGAAAATTCGCTACCATAACGCACTTGCTGCGTCCCGAATTTCTTTTCTTACAAACATGCATCGCTGAAAAATTCAAAAATGCAATAACATAAGGCGTGTTTGATTAAAAAAAAAGAAAATTTGTATCACCAACGACTTATGGGCCATCCTGTGATTGTAGAAATATTTTTTTAAGATGTAGCTCAAGACACCCTATAATTAATATATACAAATTTTCTTCATGTCTTATATAATAACGGATATATTAAACTTTATTGATTTTTTACGAAAATTCGACAAAAATTATATACCATTAAACGATAAACTCTAAAGCTAAGGCTACTGCCAAGCATCAGAGAAAGGGTCTATTTGAAATGAATTTTCTGGAAACATTTTAATAAAATGAAGGACAATGACGGTTGAAACTAATACTTCAGAGTTTGTAAAACATCCTTCTTAAGACATTTGATTTCCATATCCCGTATTAGATTCAAGTTCTTTGCCTAAATGTTGCCGATTTTGACATTTTAAATCGCCACTTTGACGTTTTGAGGAAAACCCCAATTTATTTTTCTTTAAATGCCTATAACTTTTTTGTCTTTTGACCTACATAGCTAAATTTTGGTAGGTGGCTTACCTATAAGGATATTAACTAGCGTACCAAATTTGGTTGCCCTTACTTTGTTAATTCCGGAGATATAAATTTTTTTCGAAAGAAAACACAAAATTTTCCGGGAAAACCTGGGCAGATTTTCCTGGCTAACGAACTTATCCAAGCCATTTGCAAAAGGAATTTTTCCACCAAATTTAGTCAAAATCGGCCTATTATTTTTTGAGTTATCGGTGTGATACATATATATATATATATATATATATATATATATATATATATATATATATATATATATATATATATATATATATATATATATATATATATATATATATATATATATATATATATATATATATATATATATATATATATATAAACATATAAAAATTGAAACGGACCCCGGATATGTGTTCTAGGGGGCCTAGTTCGCGGTCATTTGAAGAAATTTTTTCAAAATTCAAAAGTCGGGATCTCCTCATTAGTGAATTTTTTTTAAGAAAATTCACTAAAACGCAAAATAGTAAGCGTAATCTGATTCCTTAAAATTAAATAAATAACTGAAACTGCTACCAAAGCATCACATAAAGGGTCTATTTAAAATTAAATTTTCTGCAAATTATTTAATAAAATAAAGAACAATAATAAAATAAAGAACAATGAAGATTGTAGCTGAAACTTAAAGCTTTTTAACTTCTTACGACATTTATGCTGCATAGCCGTTCATGTAGGTTCTCTATCTAGAATTAAAACTTAAAAGCTCATAACTTTTTTTATGTTAACGTAGAGTTTAAAATTTTGGCGCATGTTTTCTTTTTATGACATTAACACCCGCACTAAATATGGTTGTCCTAACTTTGTTATTTCCGGAGATATAAAAATTTTCCGAAAGGAAATGCAAAATTTTCCGCGAAAAACTAGTCTAATTTTCCTGGCTAACGAACTTATTCAAGCCACTTGCGAAAGGAAGGTACCCATCAAACTTTATCAAAATCGGCGCATTATTTTTTGAGTTATCGGTGTGACACATAAATATATATATATATATATATATATATATATATATATATATATATATATATATATATATATATATATATATATATATATATATATATATATATATATATATATATATATATATATATATATATAAACATATAAAGTGTGAAACCGACCTCGGATTTGGGTTCCAGGGGTCCCAAATAGCGTTCGTTTGAAGAAATTTTCCAAAATTCAAAAGTCACGATCTCCTCATTAGTGAATTTTTTTAAAGAAAGTTAACTAAAAAGAAAGTTTGTATCACCTGAAGCACCATGTAATTGTAAAAATAAATTTACAAGATGCAGCTTAAGACACCCTATAATTAACGTATACAATTTTTTTCTCGTATATTGTATAAGAATATATATATATATATATATATATATATATATATATATATATATATATATATATATATATATATATATATATATATATATATATATATATATATATATATATATATATATATATATTGAGCTAGTAGTAGAGTAGAGTAGAAATACGTCACCCTGTATATACGTAAATAGATAAAAACTGGAACTAACCTTGGATATGGGTTTTGGCACTCATATAGAGGAACCTTTTCAAAATTCAAAGGCCGCGGTCCCTCTGAATTCGCTAAAAATTATAGACTATTAAGCCATAAATTTGACTAAAACTACTGCCAAAGCATCAGAGAAAGGGTCTATTTGAAATGAATTTTCTGGAAATATTTTAGTAAAATGAAGGACAATAACGGTTGAAGCTCAACCCTAAGGGTTTGTAAAACATTCTTCTTGCGACATTTTGTATACATAACCCGCATTCTTTGTAGGTCTTTGCCCAAATTTTACCAATTTTGACGTTTCAAATCGATACGTTGACGTTTTGAGGAAAACCCCAAATTTTAGTGAATTTTCTTTAAGAACATTCACTAATGGGCAGATTCCGATTTTTGAATTTTGAAAAAATGTCTTTAAATGAGCGCAAACTAGGTTCCCTAGAACGCATATCCGGGATCAGTTTTAATTAGTTCGCGCTCATTTGAAGGCATTTTTTTAAGAAAATTCACTAAAAAAATACAGCTGCTAATGTAATTAATAGAGATAATTAGTTCTAAGCATATTTCGTGACTAATGTTACTCATATCACTTCAAAATCGCACATATCATAGCCCTGATTTTAACCCATTAGACTTCTTTCATTGGGGTTACCCGAAGTGAATTTTCTGCAGTGGCAGGATAAACAGCCTCGGAGAATTATGGCAAAAATATTGCAGGAACTGTCAACTTATTTAGAAATTAAAAATTGGTAATATATGAAGTATAGACTGAGGTGAGCTTAGCTAAGTTATAATATATTGTTGATTCCTAAGAATCTACTGATAGTCCGTTTTTTTTTGCTGTTTTTTTCATTTTCAATATTCTTTATGTACGACCTCAAAACACTACATTTGCACTGGTACAAGTTCTACAATTTATAACTTACATTACATCAGTGTCAAGTAGGTACTTTAAAAAAGTTCGGGACGCAGCAAGTGCGGTATGGTAGTGAATTTTCATAAGAATAATATATAATATATTGTTAAATTAGCCTTATATTAAAAGTTATAAAAAATTACTTTTGGAACACTAAAAATAAGGTAAAGAAGGGCAATGCAAAAACACGATCTCTAACATAACTATGTATACAGTAATTTGGATAAAAAACTCAAACAAAGAAATTGATAAACAGAAAAAATACTCAACAAGAAATACACTAGCAAGCTGAACATAAAATATTCCTGTCGTTCATACATTGAGGGTGATTGTATGCATGCAGAAGGGGAAGAAGAACCCCAGGATGGAGAGGGTTTTGCCCATCCACAAAAAAACACAGGGAGTTGTCCCTCCGCTTGGAAATGCATACAACCACCTTCGAAGCATTAAACACGAGAAACATTTTTGGGAGCAACCCCCAAGAGAGTTACGGGACCTATGGCGGATCTGGGTGTTGTGCGGGGTAGACAAGGTTTAAAGGAGATATTGCTGCAAAATGTTGAAAACGCATCTGTTCAAAGTCCGACAGGTTTTTTTTTTAGAATTTTCCGCTCATATTTCCATCCCGTACAGCACCCTTATTCATTCTTGGTCCCTTAACTTTGTTGGGGGTTGTTTGCACCGAACGCTCCTTGTGATTTGTGCATCCAGGTGTCGAAGCATGTTTCTGAAAAAACAATTCTAAAAACTCTCCGTGGAGTAAAGTGCAAATTTACCGAAATTACATTGCACTTCGTTGCCTATATCTTTTTCAGATAATATAGAATACAGCACTAAAGTAAGTCGGTTCACTTTTTTATATTTCATATATAAACACAAGATAAGTATAATTAGGGGGGGGGTCTTCATTACCATTGGGGCAACAATTGAAAAGTAGAGAAGTTATTTAGAGGGCGTTAACGGCCATAAACTTCATTTCATCATCATGTCACAGTATTATCATAAAAAATCAGTTATGACCGTGTGCACACAAATATTAGTAAAATACATTTATAAAATCTAATAAAAACAACAGTTTAGTAATTTTTAAGAGCTTTTGAAATGCGATGAAACGTCAAACTCGCTGTACTATGTTTATCTTGACGTTTGTATTCAAAATTGTATTTTATGCATGCACAAATCTTACTTTTATGTATAATACGATGTATAATTTATTTGACAGTGCAAAAATAAGTAGCCGCATTATCATATCTGTAGTATTTGTTGATAAAACATAATTGGTACGCCCCTATCTCTTTTACTTTCATTCGGTTGCACTATCCTACCTGGAATTAGTTATCTCTGGATTTCACAATCCTCTTCAATTTGCTGGTAATCTTTATCCTCTAGCCATCTGTAACGCATTCCGGTTACGCGTGAATAATGCCATACAAAGAATACTTATATACCGTTAGGTTCTTTCCTGTAAATAGTTTTATCTGTATTTGACGTGTTCTTAAAATGTACCCATTGGATTTCTTTACTATGAATAATACTTCTGGTTGGCCATCCTACACTACTGACATTATGTCAACTACGTCAACTAGTGTTACGTGAAAGATCGATAAAAGCAAGCCTTTCGCAAAGCTCAATTCAGTTCTACGATCGATCTCCTCTTCTTAGCTTTTTGGGACTCCGAGTTCCTAATCTTCTACTTAAACACCGCTCGTGTGATTAAGCCCGTTCCGTTTAAGTTCCAATCTTCCTACAGAAATTCGGTTTGTACAGTGATACCGTGAAAAGTCAGTGTTTTCTTCTAAATTGAAAGTGTACGTAATCAACTTCCACCATACGCGCAGTTAAATAAATGCAATAACAAGTAGCTAATAAGATTGTGAAATCTCCTGAGTAACCCATTAAATTAAGTGTAAAACCGCAAATTGTAAATAAGTGTTAAGTTCAAAGTGTACATAGTAACAATACAACATACATAAATATAAAAAGTGTATTATTGAAATCTTCTAGAATCCAGTGCACCTAGAGTTATAAATACAGTCCACATACAGTCCACATCTTCAACATATTCTTCTTCCAACGCTAATTAGCAGAGCCGACTAGTTAGCGAGGGTGGGATCAATCCACCTGCAAAACATTGGGGAAAGAAAACAAGCTCTCTCAGTAATTGTATTACGTCTAAAACCTAAACCTGTATCTAAATTTGCAATTTGTTCTTCTTCTTTATTTATGGCGTCTGTTTCTACCAACCAAAATTGGAAGTTTAGGTTAGTAGAAGCAGACTCCACAAGCAAAGAAGAAGAAGAAGAAGACTAAAAGGAAAAGCAACGTCGTCAGATAGAATAAATTAGGATTGGGGCGATAAGTTCAAAATTCTAAACTTGCAGGTATTAAATAAGGATTACCGTATTTTTTAACTAAACGATAAAATTAAATTTTATAAAATAATTTCTTTCCTATCAGAAGCTGTGAAAATTTGCGATGTTTATACACAAAAGGTTTAACTACATGCAATTTCTGAAGATCTGGCAACCACGGTAAGAAACAACTACATTTTGACATCTTGCCATGATTGTAACTTTCATTGTTTAGATTTTTATCTACGATTTATTTAAATCGTATAGCACTACAGGTAATTTCATCTGTGCTTGTACAACATTGTAGATATTGCATTACAGAATTTGAAGTTATGTCGATGATTATTTTAATATTAATTTAGAATAATTTTATTTTTGTTTAATCAGAAGACTTGAAAATTGGTACACAACCACGTTTGACTATGTTCTTTTAACTTGTACATTTTCGTTACAATCACTTAAACAATTTGAAAGTTATTGCGTTTTTAAGATATTTTGTAATTTTTTGTGAAACAAACTTTTGCGTTAAGATTCGATGAACGAACGCATCCAAGCCATGAACAACATGAGGGTAATTCCCAAATTTGTTCCAAATCAGTTAAGTATTTTTTGAGTTTTCGGTTGGATATATATATATATATATATATATATATATATATATATATATATATATATATATATATATATACTTTTTAACTGACCCTGGATATGGGTTCCAAGGACCCTAATACTCGCTGATTTGAAGAAAGTCTTACTATCGATACCTCTCTATTAGTGAATTTTCATAATGAAAAGACATGTTTGCTATAAAAAACGTTTTTATGAAAATTCACTACCATTACACAGTTGGTGTGTCCAGACTTTTTAAGGCGGCCTAAGTTATCTCGTTTTGGACGGAGGGAACCAGTTTCACTTAATCTGTCATTAATATTTTTTTATATTTGTCTGTCTTCTGTTTGAATGCTTTTCAGTATAATATTGAACGCCCTACATCCATTAAAATTTGCTTGCGCATGAAAACAAACTATGTATCGCATTTATTCATTAAAATCAATTTTGTCGCTCCACGCATTAGGTAATCTCGCACAAAAGCTTATCAGAATAACAACTGATGACACTGAGACGGGATTTTGAAAGTAACAGCCATAAATTTGTTTATGACATGCGCGCGCGCCTTCACGATAAATAAAATATTAAGTATCTATCTGAAAACTGTGTATTACGAAGAATGGAGGTTGCAGCTATTTTTAAAATCGAAAATATTTAGAAAATAGTTGATTTTAGCGCCACTTAGCGAGTATAAGTACCTACCTTTCTATTAAATAAATACATGAGCTTACTATTTTCTAATTAAGCGTTTCCTAATGATGCAAACAAAAGGTGGTATGATTTTTTTTTAATACTTGAAGGTTACCGCAAGCGGTGCCCTCTACCCTCAAGAGCCAAACTGATAATTATTTGTTTATTTCTGCTGATAAACTCATTTGAATCAATTTACAAGACAATGTGTGAAATATTTTTTTAGATATCAAGGAAAATGAGAATTGATTTTATCACTTTGAGACCCTGTTCTTCTTACCACGTTTAACTATGACTTTTGGACTGAGATAAGGTTAACCAGATAATGTTAATAATCTACTGCTGCTCTGTGTACTTTTGAACCAGCTTGTACATATGAAATTATAGGTACTTACTTTATTTCAAATTATACATACTTTTAAGTGAAGCTAAGTACCTTTCACAACAAAGAGCTACACACATAAGTACAAAAACCTACTTACATGTCTAACCTAATATGCCTAAGCACCTACCTACTCACACATAGATTCACAAACATTCAAAGACCCATGCGTAAGTACCTACTTACAAACATTCTCACACATCAAAAGTACAAACGTGTACCTATACAAAGATCCATACTCAAAGCCAGATAACACACGCAACTCGCATACCTACCTACAAGCTTCCACATAGATACCTAGGTACTACATAATGTATAAACATACTTACAAATACAAAAATCGTAATCAGACTTTAAAAGATAAACAGACAAGTACACTTAATTAAATCTTTTTAAATCAAGTAATAGAATGGAAACTAACAATGTGGAGTTTTAAAACATTTTCCATACTTTTACTTACTAATGATTATTGGAGATCAACCACAAATTTGAACACAATATGTACCACTAATGAATTTATATAAATGGCATCAGATCTTAGATCAAAAAGAAATTTCCATTAATACTAATACATAGTGTACCTAGTATTATTTACTATTAACGAGTATCTATCCGCTTGTGGGTATTATAATTACCTATATAACCATATTATCTTGTAAAAGTGGTCAAATAAGAGACTAAAATGAGGGGGATATTTGAGTTTGAATATTTGATATATTGTGAATAAATAAGGGTCACTCTCTTGCTGGTTCACAGTAATTAGGAGTAATTGATGATGTATTGGTAAACAGGCTGGTCTCTAAGCTGGTGGCCATTCAAGTAATGATGTCTGTGTCTGCGGTCTGCCAACTACAACTTGCTCATATATAACTAACATTACCTAACAAGTGCACTAGGCACTACCAGCTAACGGCCACCATGCCCAATAGAAATTTAGATAGTAGTTAAAGGAGGAGCGTGCTCCCTACCCGTTATTGCTATTGGATAGGCGCCTTCCACTGCAAGAACTTGCCCCATTAAAAATACTATTATACCTCCATCCTCCATGAGCACGGCCGAGCACCCGGGACCATGCCATGCCAACAACTTTCAGACTAACTGATTCTCCTGACTTTTAGCTTGGCTGGCACCTAACAGTTGAATGTCACTGTTGTGATCCTAATCCCAACTAATATAGGTAGAGGCAAATCTAAATATCTCAATTTTTAACAGTTTTCCTGGAATCGTTCTTCTTTCAATATAAAATTGATCCTTTAAATATAGACTTATAGAATAAAAATAGCGTGTCACAAGATTTTAATTATTTTCTTTAGAAGTAATTGAAAACAATCATCGATACCTAGCTACTACTAGATACTCTTGTCATGTTAAATTTGTTGCGTGTCCCTCAGGGTTAGCTTACCACTGTATCTATTATAAACTTCACATGTAACTTGATTTCTTTTGTTCCGGTGCAACTATTTAAAGAATTTCTACACTTTTTCACTGTCTCGTACAACAGTCTGTGGCTAATGGACTTTGCTTCCGAGGCCATCCCTAGGCTAACACACACACACACACACACACACACACTCACACTTTTTCACTGAAACTAAATCTCCAACAAATGACGGCTTGAAATATTTATATAATTCAGAATTTAATACGTACAAGTATATGTATCCCATCTTCAAATTGTAATTCACTTTTTGGTAGTAAAACACATACAGGGTGCCCCATAACTAATTGGACATTAGCTAAGGGGTTATAGTTTGCACAAAAATAAAGCGATTGGACTCAACATTCCTTTTATAGGGTGCTTAAATAATTTTTCTTAAAACTATTTTTTCTAATATCTTGAAATTCATCGAAATAACTTTGTTTGAAAATATATAAACATTTTTCAAAAGTCTGGATGCAGCAAGTGTGTTATGGAAGCGAATTTCCATAAAAATGTTTTTAGTAGCAAATGCGAGCAGGCATCAATCTGATTACCGGTATGACCTATGTAGTAGAAACAATGTACTAGATTTTATCAAAATTACAAATGGTTTGAAAATACACAAACATTTTCCGAAAATAAACTTAAATGTTGGTTTCGGGGGTTGGGGGATGGTTGCTTCGTCGTGGGGATTTTCCTTCCCCCTCGCGTGCATACAACCACCCTCGCTGCATAGACCACAAGAAAAATGTCTTGTTCCTATCCGCCAAGGAAGTTACGGCACCTGTGGGGATAGGAGTGCTGTGCGGGGTAGGCAGGGTTTAAGGAGGATATGACTTCAAGATGTGAAAAGACAGCTTTCAAGCCCGTTTCATTCGAATTTTCTGCTTATATTTCCTTTTTACTACCTACCCCGCCCAGCACCCCTACTGATTCCTGGTCCAGTAACTTCCTTGGGGGGTGTGAACAAGAAATTTTTCTTGGGGTTTGTGGTTCAATGGGGGACCCTAGGCAAGTTTCTGAAAACAATTTTTTGAAAAGCGTTCGGGAGCTAAACTGCCACCGCTAATTGAAGGTACTCATCATATTTGATCAAGATTG
Source organism: Tillus elongatus (assembly GCA_964006375.1). Classification (NCBI taxonomy): domain Eukaryota; kingdom Metazoa; phylum Arthropoda; class Insecta; order Coleoptera; family Cleridae; genus Tillus; species Tillus elongatus. The sequence continues at coordinate 237,139 of OZ023264.1, read as the reverse complement.
GTCCATTATTTTTTGAGTTATCGGTCGGATATATATATATATATATATATATATATATATATATATATATATATATATATATATATATATATATATATATATATATATAAACACATTAGGAATTTTTTTTAATTCGCTAATTACGTAATTTGCAAGGACAAGCAAAATCTTGCGTATTTGTGAGACACAATTTATAATTTCATGCGACAGTCTAGAAAATAATAATTAGGTAACTTACATAAATACAAGAAAGTATTGAAAAGTACCTGGTCTACAATAGAACAGGCAATAATCTTTGAAAACAAAATGTAACCTATGTTACCTATCAGCATCATCAACATAATTTTTTCTAACACTTACCATAACATTCATAAAGCAATATTGTAAACGCTTTATATCTTGGTCTTTAAACCACTCTTCAAGAGCACATACCTATGACAATGTTGTTTGACAAAAATCGTTTACCTTTCGATCGTTTTTTTGAGCCCTGCTAATAAATAATAATCAGATTGTGCTAAATCCAGAGATTAGGCCAGGCCCATTGGCCTACCAATCAGAAACCAGTTTAATCAATCGTTTTCAGTGAAATCCAGGATTTATGAGTAGCAGCGTTATCTCGCAAAGAGCACACATTTGGCGATCCCAACTTAGCGTTTTCCACAATGTCTGCACGTAACTTCGTTAAAAACTCACTATAGTAGGCTTCGTGATACTTCTATCTTGCTCTTGAAAATCTAGCAGTATTATCCCATATTTGTCCCAAAAAAACTGACCCAACCAGCTTGCCAACCGACTCGTGAATTTTTTAGTCATGGAGAACCGGAATGTTTTTACTCTTTCCATTGCTCTTTAGTTTTCGGATCAGTGATGAACCCATGTTCGGTCCATAGTGACAAGGTAACCCAAGAAGTTTAAGGATTATTTTTTAAAACGTTTTCGCTTTTCCTTTGAATTTTGTCCAACAGGCGAGTTTCTAGCCAGCTTTCAAGCACTTTGGAATCCATATTGCTAAGAGCTTTCTCACTCCCAAATCGTGATGAACAATGTAAAAGACGCGTTCATAGGAATATGCAATGTTTCTGCTATACGTTTAAGCCCAATTTGTTTTTCATCTAAGATTATTTATTTCACAGACAAAATCAATGTTTTCTTGAGAGCTCACAGAAAATGGTCTTTCAGAGAGATGCCCAGCTTTGACATTTGATTTAACGTGCCCAATATCGTATGCTACAAGCGACCAAAGGCTTTACGCCTATCCGAAGGGCGGAATGTACAACCATCCAACTTGCTCAAATTCCATAACCTCGCTTGATGTTAGTTCTGCATTATGTACTCAAAAAGTGAAATGATCCCCTAGTGGCAGTTGAGGGAGGCACATGTTCTTAGCACTGGACCCCGATGTTGCTCAACTTTTGGATGTTATTCTTTTTTATAAAACGTTAATAAGTACTTGTTACCATAACTTAATAAACCGTAGTTTAATTAAATTTTGCTGGAAAGTTCCCAGGCTAACTGGATGTGAACATATCCTCGTATATTTCTAAATAGAAAAGAAAAGTTATCCCATGCATCCTTATAATGTTGAGTGATCAGTAGGTATTTATAATATACGGCTCAATAAGAAAGCCCAACTAAAACACAAACTCTTTAAATATATTTTTTAAGAAAGCCATTGAGAGACTTATTGTAACAAATCTTTGGATACCTTAGTTATCACAAGACTCACTTCTTGGCAGATATCAAATAAATAGCTAACTGAAAGTTGGGGGACTTAGGTAGCTAACTCATAAGAAAAAGTTTGAATTCCTCCAATACAGTTCTTTTACTATTTTTGTTATTACAAATGTGGTCCTAAGTCTATAGATTCGTTTGTTTCCTCATGCGTGTTTTTTATTGAATCATAAAGTCAATTATTATGAGAGTCTGTTACCGCATTTAAAAAATTTTATCTACTTATTGATTAGTTATTAACTTTGTTTAATTATTATTTTGTATTGTTTTAGCTCAAAGCACTGACCTGCTAGAAGACTGCCAGAAGCTGTTGGAGAGGTTCAAGTACCCGTGGGAAATGATGCCGCTTATGTACGCCATCCTCAAAGACGCCAGAGCTGACCTGGAAGAAGCTTCCCGTCGTATCGATGAAGGTCAGTCTATTTATTTCATAATATGATCTCTACATTTAATTAACTAATAACTTATAGTATATAATATACTTTAATAACTTTGAAATAATTGTATATAATTGTCTATAATTGAAATAGAGTTAAATTAAAAAATTTAATTCATTTTTGAATATCATCTTAGTCAACATCCATTTTGATTGTTATAGCTTAAAAATAATATACATGTTGAGATAGCAAATCATTATATTCATGCATATATAATGATATAACGAAACTTCAATTTTGCAAACAAATCTTGTATTTAAATTTAACATACGTTATCTTTGTGTTAATGCTTGAGACTACTTTGCAAACTTGTATCTACTTACGACATTTTTGTATTCAAAATTTACATTTGGTATATAAGATAAATATCAGTTGTCACGAATAAAAAACTGTTAAAAGGCATCTAACGGATAAGTACAAGAGAATAAGTGTACAGGGTTAGGCGCGAAATTAAAAGCTGCCTGGATGAAGGTCAGTTTGAATTTGGAACAGATCGAGGAACTATTGAAGCAGTGCTAGTTTCCAACAAATAGAGATACGTTTGTTGTCTTGGGAAATAATATATTCGATAAGGTCGGTTGAACAATAATGTTTCATATAATGAAAAGAGCTGGATTGGGTTACAGAGATAGCCGCACAATTCTTAATCTTTACGAAAATCAAAAAAGTATACGTAATACCTGTATAAAATATTGCAGCAAAATAAAAAAGTCTGGACGCAGCAAGTGCGCTATGGAAGTGAATTTTCATTAAAATGTTTTTAATAGTAAATGGAAGCAGGCATCAATCTAGTTACCGGTATAATATATAGTAGAAACAATGTGCCATATTTTATCAAAATAACTTATTATTCGACAATGTACAAAAAAATTTCGAAAATAAACTTAAAATATTTCCGAGAAACTGGTTTCCTTGCCAACGACCCTTAGGTTAATAGCAAATTGAGTTAGTGAAATTTGAAGCATTTATATAAAATTCGCTACAAAACGTATTTACTGCGTCTCGCTATTTTTTCTTACAAACGTTCATCATATTTTGATAAATAATGCAAAAATAAAATAATATAAGGGTGTTCAAAAAAATTTGTAGGTATCACCAACGACTTATGGGCAATCCTGTGATTTTCAAAATAATTTTATAAGATGCAGTTCAAGACACCCTATAATTAACGTATACAATTTTTTGCTCGTATCCTATATAATAACAATAATAGTGTGCTTTACCGTAGAAATGCTTCACCCTGTATATATGTAGACAGATGGAAACTGAAACCAACCCCGGATATGGATTCTAGGGGGTCTAGTTTGCACTAATTTGAAGTAATCTTATTAAAATTCAAAAGTCGCAGTATCCTCATCAGCGAATTTTTTCCACGAAAATTAGCTAAAAGTTATAGACAATTAAACCATAAACTTAACTAAAACTAGTGTCAAAGCATATAAAAAGGGTCTATTTGAAATGAATTTTCTGGAAATATTTTAGTAAAATGAAGGAAAATGGCGGTTGAAGCTAAAACTTGAGGGTTTGCAGAACACTCTTCTTGCGACATCTTCTTTACATAACACGTATTTATTTCAGGTTCTTTGCCTAAATGTCGCAAATTTTGACGTTTCAAATCGCGACTTTGACGTTTTTTTCTTTAAATGCCTATAAATTTTTTGTCTTGTAATGTATATACCTACATTTTGGTACATGGTTCACCATATATTATTCAAACAACAGGTGAACCTAATTTGGTTGCCCTTACTTTGTTATTTCCGGAGATATAAAAATTTTCCGAAAGAAAACACGAGTTCACGCTCATTTGAAGTAATTTTTTCAAAATTCAAAAGTCGGGATCTCCTCGTTGGTGATTTTTTAAAAGAAAATTCACTAAAACCGTATTGCAAAGATGCATATTAATGCCATATTTGTGTAGTTTATAGACAGAAAACACAATAAATATGATTAAATAATTGACAGCAAGTGAATATGCCTACAAAGTGAGAGGAGAAATAAAAAAAATTGTAAAGTATGTATATTGTATTCGTGTGCTAAGAATAATTAGACTAACAATTAATATGACTAACAAAAAAGTCATGAAAATGAGTAGGGATAGGACTGCAAACATGGATATGAAACTGAACGTCCAACAGCTAGAACAATTAGAAATGAGGGAATATTATTAATGATAATGGCAAATGTAACAAGGAACTGAAAAGGCAGATCGCGATTCTAGAGCCAGCACTTAATAGATACATACTCTTCTACTCTTCTCACTAATAAACATTTTAACTTGGAACCGGGAAAGGAGGCTCATCATCATATATATATATATATATATATATATATATATATATATATATATATATATATATATATATGGTTTATTATCATATATAAAGTGGAAAGCTGGACTTTGAATAAGCAACATATAGAAGAAAGCAGAAGTTTTTGAAATATGAAAAAGGAAAAGATGACAAAGGCAAGGGACACCGATAGACAATAGTTATTTGTTGGACATACTTTAAAACACAATGACTTTCTAACAACAATACCTTCTTTGAAAATGTGGAAGAGGTAGACCAAGAGTAAAACTTCATGGTTGCGATGGAAGGCGCGCAATGCTTTTGTAGCGGCAGGAAGACGCCAGAATAATGCTGACTACCCGTCTTTAAAAAAAATATTGAGATAGATTACCTATATAACCCGTAATTTGATGCTTCCAACTATATTTCCTTAAAAACATTTTAAAATTAAATAAGTTGGAAAATGTCTTTCACTGTGGAGTCACACCTGATATGTTTCCTGTCTAAATGTTCGATCATTGAATGTCAGACCGCTTAGTACAGTAACATACATATATATATATATATATATATATATATATATATATATATATATATATATATATATATATATATATATAGTCAGAACTCGGTGTCTGTACTGTTAAATAGAATTTCTACCATTTATTTAACAAGTTAACCAGCTTGCCTTGCTGTAAATCATTCAACTCTTTGCATTAATAATTCTTTTTTTTTTTTGGCTCACCACAAAAGATATATTTTTTGGTTGAAGCAGAAAACAGAATCAACTGAATATCCACAAAAATCATAACAAAGAACTATGCATTGTATACGTATTTCGATAGTGAATTTATCTTCATCAGTAACACAGCGATAGCTACCCATGAAGACAACTTTGTTGTCTAGCGCATAATTCTCTGTTGTAATTTTTATGGTTTTTGGGGTGATTCTAAGCACATTAATAATCAAATTATGCTTAAACTTTTAATTTTGCGTAACTAAAAATAACAGTATTCTTCAAAAGGCGTGGTTTGAAACCGTCCTTACATTTGCCACATTATATACTTATTATTTATCCAATATTTTCACCTGGTTCTAGATGATAAAATGTGTTTGTGATTTTATAGTTTCTATATATTAGATACAGTTTGTGTAGGTAATTTGATAATTGCAGTACATTGAAAAAGGTGAACCAAATTACTTTTGCAGAAACTATTACTTTCTAGTTAACAAGATGATTTGCTATCTCATACTATAGCTAATAATATTTGAAATACCTAGATCCCTATGTTTTCTTTTATTGTTTATCCATAGAAACCTTACAATATTTTTTTAATTGGAGTGCTCTATCTGTTTTGTAACGTGGTGCTATTGTATTGTTAAGCCTAGTTATTAATTCACTAAATGCTGTTACACACACCAAATGTCAATATTTATAGATTTAATTTAACTGTATGTCGTGCAAACAAAGACAAAAATTATGACACGCAATATAATTAGATTGGAGACAAATAATACATAATATAGGTACCTATAAGATCCTCCCTAAATTCTGTGATGATTAACTTCTAACAAATTTCTCGTGTGCGTGAATTATAATTTTGTAAATTATTAGATCAATATTTTATTAATTTAATTATTCAGACTGGTGTTATAGTTATGAGACAACCTAAGTCGCAAGAAACATACAAAAAGATAGTCATAAATATAGCCATTGATACGATAATTTATAACGAATTCCCAGACCCCACGAGTGCGTTATGGTAGCGATTTTTCAACTTTGCTTCTCATTAACCAAGGAACTTACAAATAGAGTCTCCATTGAGTCTTAAGTATGTAGGAAATTTTATTAAAATAGCTTTATTTATATATGTATATATATATATATATATATATATATATATATATATATATATATATATATATATATATATATATATAGAGAGAGAGAGAGAGAGTAAAGATACAGTGTCTCCTACTTAAAAGCGTAAAACCCTAATAGTAAAAAAACAGTAGCAATTTTTTTATCAGCAAGTTTTAAAATAAGTTGTTTGGGATTAACGCAAAACTTTAAGTCCAAAGTTTCTTTAAATTTAACAAATGGATATTGAAATTTTGATTAAATTTAAATTGATGAGTTTAATGTGTCTTTGATATTTAAAGTGTGTTCTAGTAATTATGTTCAATGTGAAATGTCAAATTGTTGACAATTTGTAAATTAATTTATTGCTTTTCGTGTCTCTATTTTTCTGTTTATCATAATGTTTACAATTCACGAAAAAGTGTTAACAATAAGATTAGTGGGTGATAATATCAAATCAGTAAAGGAAGTTGTCAGATAATTTAAACATCGGCATACCAACCGACCAGCATATATCTCTTAAAATATTGGCGAACTAATATTTATTTATTCAACAGAAGAGACAGTCTGTGCATCAAACATTTACGGTATGTGAAAGCTGACGTTGGTCAAGCAGAAATTCTCCAGTTTGTGAGAAAAAGTCCAAAGTGTAACTTAAGGAGAATGTTTGCAATTTTAAATGTAGATACCCAAAAATAAAGTTCGGTGATGCTTATCTGGACAAGCCTGCCTTCTCGCATACATTAGAAAAAGGTAACGAAGAAAAGCGGCAGGAATATTTGTTTTTTGGTGCCAGGAAGAGTTCAATAATAACGAATATTTTTTAAACATGTTATTTTAGGATCAAAGTACGTTTAAAACCCATGAATGACACAGTTTGTGCTCTAAATACTCGATATTAGTACATTAAAAACTGTTTATGGGTTATCTATTAATGGCAGAGCTCAATATTTGCAAAAGATAAATGTAGATGCGGTGAAAAGAGTAAATGGGATATTTTTTATAAGTGAAATTTGAATGCGGGACGCTATCTCATATTTTTACAAAATTAATTTTCAAGTAAATATAAAAATTTTCTTAAATTGTATATTATAATCAATATTTCATTCGGATGCATTCCCATTTTTTAATTCAATAATTGTACGAAATTAGCCATACAACCAATTTCCCCAGAGGTGGATTGGAAGAAATCGCCCTTCAATTACCAGATTCATTAAAACGGATTAAGTTTCCATAAAATTTTAATTTGAACCCTTGGACACGTTATCAGGAACAACATAAGAGCTAATAGACGATTGGTAGAGCAGATAATTTAACATTTTTGTGCCGTTTTTTAAATCAAAATATCAATATGTTTTAACAAAACGTTGGATTTAAGCTTTTACGTCGATGTATAGCAAAAAAAATTTAATATTTTGATACAGTTTGGGATCACAGGTGGCTATGCTTTTGAAATTGAGAAGAAACTTTCGGGCTACAAGTAGGTGATACTGTGTCCTATAATCTAAGATCGATTTGATTTTAATCGGATAAAAAGTAAATAAAATATTGAGGTGTTACATTTAATAGGTACCTACATTTAATTTGGATATTTCAGTTATTTGAATCTGAAGTTTCTTTGACGTGTTTCTTCTATTGAATTTTGGTCCTTGGTTATGCACTACATACAAATATGTTGTTTGTATAATGTTAAACTTTTGGTTAAGTTTTATGTAGTAACAGCATACAAAGTAAAAACTTTATTGCATACGGAGCTAGAAAAGTTAGGGAATGTAGGAACCAAAGAAAAGTATTTAATATCCTAAACCTAAATTAATTCAAATTACTTTGACTAAATAGAACTTAACTCTAATACAAGCTTCTGTTTGATTAACATTCATCTTTTAATTAATTAAAATTGGTTCATTTGTGTGAGAGCAAATAATGCTACTGAATTACATACCTATGTTCTTGTTTAATCTTTGCTATCTTTCCCGTTACTATAAACTGTTACTGCTGATTGTATTATATATTACGCCCTCTATTTGACACTACACTGTGTAGTGAATTTTCGTAGCAAAATGTTTGTTTTAAAAGATATACCGATTGTGATTTTGTTTACAAGATGGTCTCTGAAATAAAGTTTATTTATGTAAAACTTTAGGATATAATGTTGTATCAGAATGTAAGTTTATAATAGTATTTTGTTTATAACGATCAATAGGGAAGCGTGTGGTGAACGAGTACTCGAGGATGCACAACTTGAATATGTACGATGGAGTGGAGCTGCGAAATTCAACCCGTCAGTATGGATGATTAAAGATTTAATTACCACCCAAATTGTTATTTTCTTTAACTTCTAATACTTTCAATTGCACTTTCTTTCAAAAATAAACTCTTATAGATCTGCTCTTGTTAATACATTATTGTCTCATTTCTATATTTACGTAACTAGTATTTGTTCACTTAAACATTTGGGTGTGTTTTTCTGATGAATTTTCTATATTTAGTAGTTTTGATAATAATGCATGCGTATTTTTTCTTTTGATAATTTAGATAGCAAGAACCATCAAGATAGAAGAGGCTACAACAATTCTACCTTCAAGAGTGTTAATCTTCAGTTCAAGTGCAACGTCTTGATTTAGGAAGAGCCGTCTAGAAGATTTTCAGAAGATATCTACGTCCTTTAGAATTAAGTTTAAATTTCTTTTACAATTACAAATATTCAAAGCCAAATATTTAGGAGTTACATTTATCTTTAGTATTATTAGTGTTTTAAGAAGAATGACTAAAGAAGTGTTTGAGAAGAGAATCAGATACCTATCTACCTTTGCAAGATTTATTATATGAATGCTTAAAACAGTAAATAATGAATCGTAACGCTAGATGTCCCGGCTGAAGAAACACACATCCTCTTCATGGAGTTTACATAATGTATCTATATTCTTGTGTATACCTACCTACCTACCTACCTACCTACCTACCTGGTGTTTATAGAATGTCACATAAACCTTTTGAATATTTTTGCGAGTAGTTTTATACTGCACAAATGTCACAAAACATATTTTTGATGTAAAATTTACGAGAACTGGGAACGTTTTGATGCTGAATATTTGCAAGAGTTTCACACATAAAATACTTTCATGGGAATAAATTGCATTTACTGCTTTAGGTAAGTTGTGTCGAGTTTCTTTTATATTTTTCACTCCATGCTTTATGATCACATGCGACAAATATATTAGAAATTACACCTGAAGTTTTTTATTACTGTTCAAATATGCTGAACTACGAGACATGAAAAATATTGACACATTTCCAGATTTATTTAAATAAAACAGAGATTTTGATTGTCGCTTTTGTATAGTACCTGCGTATATAAAATATATACTATTTCTATCTACATACCTACCTATAATATGTTTGACAGTTCCTTTTATGAGACAAACCTTTTTAAACGTTTTTGCAATATAAGCAAATCTTTCTAGATAATTTTGTAATACTTAAACCTTCTATAACTACTAAGATCTAAAACAACTCATTACTATATTTTATAAGATTCTAGTAAGGCATCTTGCAACTAAGAGTGTGTATACAAATACTTTATAACAAATAAATGAATATCTGATACAGCTATCTTTTCCTTTCTTAATTATGTTGTCATAATTTTATGTAATGTTAAAAACTTCATAGCTTTAACAATTTAAAAGGTTTTTTTATACAAATAGTTTAAGCATTGATGAATTATATATTCTAACACGCGCCTGAAATGACCGTGATAATGGAAAATATTCCAGAGACCACACGGGGTAAGTCAGTTACCCCATGTTTTTCTGAATTTCTGGTACTGCATTCGTTTTCGTATTTACTTTGAAGATATTATAATGCAAAACAAATACAACAAAATACTTTTCATCGGTGTTTTATTTACTGACAATACAGAAAACGAAAATTTTTATCGATTTAAAATCAAATAGCAAAACTAACTATAGAAATAATAAGTCTGATTTTTCGCACTTAGGGCAAAAATATTCTTTTATTTCCTTTATATTGATATTGCAGACTGTTTTCCGTATGCGTGACATAAAATCCTAGATTTCCTTTTTGAGCAAAACGAACAGGTTGAACTTGCACACTTTTGAGGCGCAACTTACAGGTCCACGAAATTTTTTTACCAACTTATTCTCTCTGCTGTTTATTTAAGAGTGCATCCTTTATGCAAGTTTTTTAAGAACATTTATCTTATAACTTTTATCTTCACGTAGATCTGAATTTTCCTTCGTTAAGATAACGTATGCGGTTGGAGCAGCCATCTCAATTATTTTCATAAAAATTCTTAATAGTTATCTTCTTGTTGCACGAATACAAATATATTTCCTGGGCATTAGATTCCGGTATCAACAGCACCTTTCGTCTTATTATAATGACTATTTCTTTTTGGCTTATTTTGTGCATCGCTAATTATCTCGGAATCGCAAAACCGTGTCTAAAGTAGAAAAACAGCTTTCCTTTTTGTTGGGACACGTGGCACAAGCGTTGATTGATCAAAAAAGCCAAATATACGAGAACATTTTGTGCGGAATACATGAGGAAAAATACATCAGAAGTTTTACGTTTGTTTACTCGTAACCTTTCTGTGATTGTAAGGTTATGGTTGAAAAGTTATTCACCAAGAAGAATAAACGTGAAGAAGTTGTCAGTAGCATTTCCCCTCCATAGCCAAAATACGATTATATAGTCTCGAACACAACTTTCATCCTTGATTTATCTCTCTTTGATTATTAACCATTTGTGTGTGTAGAGTTATCTGTTTAATATAGGTGCTTATGATATTATGCTGTCTCAGATTATAGGCAAACCCAAATTTTCATGCCGTATTGTTCCGGTTTACTTTCTAAATGGGCATTTTCCCTCATATGTTGACACACATTCATTGACTATAATATTTTTGTTTGGCAAAATTTGCTTTACGATTATTGACGAAATCATCAAATATATTGCTTATTCCAACTTGTCTCCACTTCTTTAAACTCTATCCTCCCTAGGGTTGGATCATCAAATCGCATGTAAATATACATTTTTGAGTATATCCTTTGACAAAACAACAGGAAAATACGGTTGCTTAAATAATTTATTTTCAGTCAGCAGCAATAAGCATGTCAATAAAAGCTTCTATATCCTCCAGTGTAATATTTTCCATTACTTTTGTGGGTCAGAATGATTCTCATTCCAGTCTTGAGTTAATTTGCTTCCTTGTATATTTGTATAAAAACTAATGCTCCGTGAGCATAATATGGTGTATTATAAATAGCTTGAAGGTATTAAAAGATTGAAGGGATCTGTGAAATGAAGCAAGATATTAGAATCGTCGACAGCTATATTAATATTTAAGTATGTGTTCTAAACGAATTCCGATCACTACAAAGAATCATAAAATGCCTAGAGTTTTACAAACCAACTCTTGCGTTTGAAATATTATGCACTGGACGTCTTGTATTTGCAATTTACAGGCGCTGTAGATTTCCCTTCAAACACAAACTTTGATTTCTAAACCATTTCAGTTTTAAGTCAGTCTACACTTTCATTTTCCTCCTCAGCTGCAGCTTCATTGCGTATATGATTTTCTTCATCTTCGTGATCCTCTACATCACTTTCTTCATATTCACTTATCTCATATTTACTATCACTATCACTAGCTTATAAATTCTATGTATTTCATCTGATAAATATTAACGTGACATTGTGAAGAGCAAATTCACACTAAGCCGTTCACGTTCAGGCTTCAAAAGATCATATACAAATGTATTTTGTGCTAGATTCAGCTTGTTCGAGACAAGTAATTAAATGACGCACCACCAGAATAATTATACAAAAACCTGGATGCAGCAAGTGCGTTATGGTAGTGAATTTTCATAGAAATGATCTGGCACAAAATATTTTATTATAACTTTTTTTTTCTTGTAACATAGAAATATAAATTTTGGTGTATAGTTTAACTTTTATATCGTAAACCTACCTACCAAATTTGGTTATCATAGATTTTTTATTTTTTAGGATAAATTTTTTTTCAAATGAAAGCTCAAAAACCTCGTCCGATTTTTTTTATTAACGAACTAATCAAAGCCATTTACAAAAGGAAAATACACGCCAAATTTTTTCAAAATCAGCCCATTATTCTTCGAGATAAAATTTTTTTTCGAATGAAAACTCCAAATTTTCCCGCAAAACCTCGTCCGATTTTCCTGACTAACAAACTTGTCAAAGCCATTCACAAAATGAAGGTACATGCCAAATTTTATTAAAATCGGCTTATTACTTTTTGAGATAAGAATTTTTTTCGAAAGAAAACTCAAAATTTTCCCGGAAAACCTCGTCCGATTTTCTTGACTAACGAACTTATCCAAGAGATTTACAAAAGAAAGGTACATGCCAAATTTTATCAAAATCGGCCCATTATTTTTTGACTTATCGGTGTGATATATATATATATATATATATATATATATATATATATATATATATATATATATATATATATATATATATATATATATATATATATATATATATATATATATATAAGTTGAAACTGACCCCGGATATGGGTTCTAGGGGTCCTAATTCGCGCTCATTTGCAAAATTTTTTTCAAAATTCAAAAGTCGGGATCTCCCCATTAGTGAATTTTTTCTACGAAAATTCACTAATAGTGAAATAAACTCGTTCAAGAACTGCGAATATAAAAAAATTTTGGACGCAGCAAGTGCGTTATGGTAGTGAATTTTCATTAAAATGTTTTTAATAGCAAATATGTGTTTTTTTTTCAGAAAGTAGGCATCAAATTTGGTTACCAGTATAACCTATATAGTAAAAACAATGTGCCATGTTTTATCAAAATAACTTTATTGTTTGAAAACGTACAGAAATTTCCTAAAGTAAACTTAAAATGTAACCGAAAAAATCCGTTTCTTGGTCAACCTTATAGGTTAATATCAAATTGAGCTTTTCAAATATGAAGCATTTAATCAAAATTCGCTACCATAACGCACTTGCTGCATCCAGAATTTCTTAACTTACAAACATGCCTTATATTTCGACGGAAAATGCAAAAGCATAAGGCGTTTTCCACTAAAAAAATATTATTTGTATCACCAACGACTTATGGGCCACCCTGTGATGGTAGCAATAATTTTTTAAGGTGTGGCTCAAGACACCGTATAATTAATGTATACAATATTTTTTTCATATCTTGTATAATAACGGATATATTGAGCTTTATTGATTTTTTACGAAAATTCTACAAAAATTATATACCATTAAACGATAAACTCTATAGCTAAGGCTACTGCCAAGCATCAGAGAAAGGGTCTATTTGAAATGAATTTTCTGGAAATATTTTAGTAAAATTAAGGACGATGACGGTTGAAACTAAGACTTCAGGGTTTGTAAAATATTCTTCTTAAGACATTTTCTTTCCATAGCCCGCATTAGATTCAAGTTCTTTGCCTAAATGTTGCGAATTTTGATGTTTTAAATTGTCACGTTTTGAGGAAAACCCCAATTTATTTTTCTTTAAATGACCATAACTTTTTTGTCTTTTGACCTACAGAGCTAAATTTTGGTAGGCACCTCACCTATAATGACATAAACGAGCGTACCAAATTTGGTTGCTCTTACTTTGTTAATTCCGGAGATATAAATTTTTTTGAAGGAAAAACCAAAATTTTCCGGGAAAACCTGGGCCGATTTTCCTGGCTAACGAAGTTATCCAAGCCATTTGCAAAAGGAAGGTATTCACCAAATTTAATCAAAATCGGCCCATTATTTTTTGATTTATCGGTGTGATACATACATATATATATATATATATATATATATATATATATATATATATATATATATATATATATATATATATATATATATATATATAAAAATTGAAACTGACCCCGGATATGTGTTCTGGGGGGCCTAATTAGCGCTCACTTGAAGAAATTTTTTCAAAATTCAAAAGTCGGGATCTCCTCATTAGTGAATTTTTTTAAAGAAAATTCACTAAAACACAAAAAAAAACTTTCTGAAAATTAAAATGAAGCAATATGGTGTCTTCGGTTGAACTAAGATGCATTAAGGGCTTATACAGACTGGTGTTGCTGTAAACCCTAATTTACGAAAATGATAAAAAGATTGCTTGTAGGGTAGTGAATGAAATACCCTGCACGGTCACTTGAAGGTTAAGGCCTTATAAATATGTACTTATTTTAAATAAATGATATTTTAAATAATTGTACCTTTTCACATAGCTATAATATATCTGATATAATAACCGTCACGGGCATGAGATATATAGACAATGGTAATCGCCGGTTGTGTCCATTCAGAGAGATGAAATATCTTTTTCATTGGCTAATAAATAATTTCTAATATATTGTAGGTATATCATACTTGAGTACAGAGGTATGTTTATGATGGTGACCATAAACCCGAGCCCGACCGCACAAAAGTCGAACTTTATGTGATAATAATCCTCACATAAATTATAACTATGCAGATTACACTATTCAAGGACAGAGATGGAAGAATTCACTTGGTACCTGTACACACACACACACACACACACACACACACACACACACACACACACACACACACACACACACACACACACACACACACACACACACACACACACACACACACACACACACACACACACACCTATATATGTATGAATATACACGCATACTTCGACCATCATTTTATGAATCGTAAATTTAAATCACTTAATTGTTATTCGCCATTCTTTCAGTTTGTATTTCGTTTTGGTTAACACAAAAAAAAACTCTTAATCAACATTCTGATTAATCTAATCCGTTGCTTCTCATCTTCACGTTTGAAGTTACCCGGAATAAGGAAACTGTACATTTTTGTGTAAATAACAATGGATTCAATAAGTCACTTTGCCTCTAGGACATTATCGTCATATTAAAGTTTACTTAAGTTTGATTCGTGTACTTAGACGAAGCATACCAAAGTTATTTTCTAGCAATGTGCACCATAACCAATCTATAGCATTAACAGGCATGACAATTCTGTATCAGTTATCATTAAAATCCAGATATAAACGCCGGTTGTAATTGCTTGTCAATTCAGCAGATAATCCGATGGGCAGTGTGAAATTATCGACTTATCACCATTTCGTGCTTCAACATTTAAATTACTTGCACCATCGTTCACTGTTCTCAATTTGCTGATTAACTTAGAAATTAGATACGCCAAGTTAGCACATCCACATACACATTTTACGGTAAATAAAACATCATTCTTCTCTTATGGCTATTAGTTTATCTACCATTGTCAATTGGCGTCACATTATTACCCAGATTCAGTTGTGTAGGAAGCCATTTTTATACTTAGTTTTTTGTCCAGTACTGCCAAACCAATCCACACAGAGTTAAAGTTTAGTCTTCCGATTCCCGAACTGGCATGGAACATCATCAACACCCTAGGACATGCAAAGAGAGATAATTCATGTTATATATGCACAGATTACCAGCCAGCTCATCCAGGGACTTTCAGGCATATAGTCGAATTTTGCTTCGCAACTGTAGCTTTTCTTTTGTTTCTCCCTTTGCGGTGACTAAGAATCATATTGGCGCTCCATACTTTTCAGCAGTAATCATTCGTTATCAATCATTGGTCGACGTACTCCGCTAGTGCCACGAACGCCGGAACCACCAAGCCAAGAAATCGCCACAATG
Source organism: Tillus elongatus (assembly GCA_964006375.1). Taxonomy (NCBI): domain Eukaryota; kingdom Metazoa; phylum Arthropoda; class Insecta; order Coleoptera; family Cleridae; genus Tillus; species Tillus elongatus. Next base: position 221,087 of record OZ023264.1, on the reverse strand, counting down.
CTGATTGGAAAGAACATATTCGGCTACAGTTTGGGAGATAACACAGGTGAATTCTTTCTCCGAAAATTACAAAGTTATTATAATGAAATTTCGTGGATATGTTGCGTTAAAAAAGATCTTACTACATACTAAAATTCAACTTTCTAAGTTTATGGAAAATTGAGTTAATCAAATTTGAAGCATTTATTAAAAATTCACTACCATAACGCACTTGCTGCGTCCCTGACTTTTTTCATCATCTGCGCATATGTATTTTTGTCCAGAATTACACACCATATGCGAGTCGAATCCAGCAAAATAGAGGCCACCACTCCCCCAAACATCCGCCACTTATAGTGTCCTGAGCCACCAACATTGGGCATTATACTTGCTAGAGTAGATGTTTTCTCCTCTGTCTTCTTCACGACTGCCTTCACATGATTCCCGAAGGCGCAATTGTGACCTATCAGTACTTCCAGATACCGCACCGCCTTCGCAGGTGCGAATTCTCTTCCTTCCATTTGGAAGCGTATGTTTCTACTCTTTCTAGGGCCCTCCAAGATCACCACCTCTTTTCTGGCGCTAGGTCTAACTCATTGTAGGACATCCAGAGGTTTATTCGCCTTAACGGCTCATCAGCTCTGAGTTTCACCTCGCCTTTATCTCTAGCACACATCACAACCGCCAAATCGTCTGCAAAACCAATGGACGTGGAGACTTCTGGCAGTTATAGACGCCATACATTGTCATACAGGACATTCCAGAGGATAGGGTCCAGGACAGAGCCCTGCGAAACTCCCGCCGTCATTTTCAATTCTTCCCCTCTCTCGATCAGCACTCTTCTGGTGGTAAATAACTGCTGTATTATTCGGATCAGGTATTGTGAGATGTTCCTTCTGTGCAATTCCTCCATTATTTTACTACAAACGGCTGTATTGAAAGCCTTTTTAACATCCAACATGATAAGAACGAATAGTTTCTTCTTAGCTTCTTCCTTCGTTCTTATGACAACTTCGATGGCCTGTACCGTTGATTGCCCCTTCCTGAAACCGTATTGATTATAGGTCAAGTCTTCTCCTGCCTCTATTTCCTCAGTCAGTCTCTTTCTTATAAGCCGTTCATATAATTTGCTCAGGGTGTTCAGCAAACAGATTGGCCTATATGCTGATGGGTAGTCTAGGGGCTTCCCCCTTTCAGGATCAGTATCAGTTTGGCTAATTTCCATTCTGTCGAAAACCCCTGCATCAGTAGAAGACCATTTAGCACTGACAATATCCACTCTGGAACTAATTTTGCTACCTCCTTGATTGCCTCCGATTTCATCGACCCCTGGTGATTTTCCGGTCTTCAGGGCATCGACAGCTTCTTTCAATTCTTCCATAATAAACACTTAAATCTCGTAGCTCATTTCTTCAACGTCCACCTGATATTCTCTTCTCGAAAACAAATATTCTGCTATCTCCCTCTTTCTTTCTGTTGTCACTTCGACGGGTACCTGGTTTGTCATACGCCTTGTGACAATTCTATAGGCGTCTCCCCATATATCTCTATGCAGTTCTTCACATAGCTCCTTCCAGTGTTTTCTTTTGGACTGATTTATGCTGCTTCTCAAGTCTTTTCTTGCTTGTTGATAATCTTCCTTGAGTCTTTCTTTCTCTAGCCCATCTGCACTTCTTCTCTTGTACCCCATAATTACTATTCCCTTCTCATTACATTTTTTCCTTTGCATATCAATATCTGTGTTCCACCAGTATGGCACCCAAGTTCTGCCTTATGTCCCCCTGTATATCTTGCTGGCTTTATAGGCTTCCTTCAGCACTGAGGTACGGTATTCTTGTGTAGGTTTCTATTTCGTGACTTTCGAATTTTCCACTCTCCATTGTAGTACAGTTCTAAAAGCTTTTCAATCGGTTTCTACTTTTTTCCTCTCTATGTTTCTTTTAGAAGTTCCACATCCCTTGACCTCAAATGTATAAAGCGGTAGTCACTCCAGGACTCTTTATCCAGTACCTGCCATGCTATAATCTTCGATGCTATCTGTTGTGTCGATGAGGTAATATCTATAATAGACTGGTGTCTCCTATAATAGAAGTTGGTGCATTTCCCGAGTTAAGTATTACCATATCTCTTGATGCCAGCCATTCTTTCAGATATTCTCCCCTAGGGTCGGTATAATCTGATCCCCACTGATAAGACTTGGCATTTAGGTCGCCGAGAACAATGTTTTTACCACCTGCCCGCACACTGTCATTCATTATTGGATCCACCTCCTTCTTATAATATTCTAGTGTAATATTTGGGGATATATAGCAGCAATAAATCTTGAACTGTTTCATGTGAATGCAGACATAACCTTCTTCTACCCTCATCCTTTCAACGGTGCCATGGAGGCTAGTAACGCACGAGTCTACGCTACCCAGGCAGGTTGATCGGTGAATTGGTTGGTAGTTCAGGATGTGCCACATAGGATAGGTAATCGCCACGAATCTGGCCGGTTAAAAAGAACAGAGTTGGTTACTGTCTAGAGGTTGAAATCGAAGGAAAGCCACAAAGAAAAGATAGTGTCACACATGTTATAGTGCCACTAAGTCTAATACCACACAAGTCTACTCTACTGAGGCCGATTTAGAATAATAGATGAATGGGTTGGTAATTCAGGCCGTGTCACACATGCTAGGAAAACGCCACGATAATAGAGACTAAAACATTATTAATTTGAAGTGTAGGTGGGTTATAGGTCAATTGTTATATAATATAAAGTGTAAGTGGGCACTGAAAAAGTTAACATAAAGATCAGTCAAAGACCTGAGGTTGAAAATTGACGATTACCAAACCTTATTATTATACTTTGCTTCGCATCGTATATAAGAACTGATAGGTAACTATTGCAGGTTTATATAAGTGATGCAGTTCAAACTGCATTTATATTTACAGTTAGGTATTCATATACATACAGATACATGACATATTGTAGATAGCAGAATTTTAATAAAGAATGAAATATTAAGAATTTTAAATAGAGTCAAGTCTACTGTAAAGGTTTTCGTAAAAAGATGCTTTTACAAATAATAAGTTTTATTTAATTATTTCTTATTAATATGATCTTAATTAATTAATAATAATTAAAAAGTAACAATTTTGAATACACATAAGTGTAACTGTCTGCGTATGTAAAGTGGCAATGATAACAATTGAAGCAGTGAATGTGTGTAATTATTGGAAACAATGTAATGTCACGGTCAAGGCTGATACAATGTAATTTACATCTAATTCACCTTGCTTTCGGACGTACATTAAATAACTAGGTACTCTTACATTATTATGTTTTATTCTGTGTCTATACGAACACACATTGAAAACTACTAAACGCATGTACTTTAGAAGAAAAAAAAATTCGGGATGCAGTAAGCTTCAAATTTGTATAACTCAATTCTCTATAAACCTAGAAAGTTGAGTTTTGGTGTAGTAAGGTATTTACGAGGGCAACATACCAACTAAATTTTGTCAAAATAACTTGGTTATTTTTTTGAGATACAATTTTTTTTCGGAAAAATTATTTTTACAATTTTTGCAGTTTCACTATCGATACCGCTCTATTGGCGTAATTTTAAAATAAAAAACGCATATTTTTTTAAATAAAATTTTGCTAATAAGAACAAAACAGAAATATCACTACCTAAAAAAAGGCAACAGCACACGGTGTTACCAGGCGGTTACCCCTTCAGACACTGACCTTGCCCGAGGTCGCTTAACTTCGATGATCGCACGAGAATCGGTTTTTCAACGTGCTATAGCTATTCCCTGGAAATTACTATTTATCCAAGGTTTATATATTCGTTATTATTTTTTAAGTTTCGATTTAAATAAAGAATTAATTTATTTTCAAATTTTGCAATATTTAGACAATTTTTAACAGTCCTGATTGCATACGTACTGTTCCTGTGTGAAAGAATTTAACATAACTTATTTTAAAGATTAGGGTCTTGGACAACTCACGTATTAATATGATCAAACCACTTTGTTATTTTCGGGAGTCATTAAATTGACAAGTTTTTCATATAAACTAAAATTATTAAACGAAAAACAACATATTCTCTCATTAACCTAAAATAAAAATAAATTGATATGACATATGACGCTACATAAACCGCGCCATTTTCTATAGGAATGTAAATAACAGAACAAACCATTAGCAATTTAATTTCTGACCACGTGACCAAGAATCGTGTCGTTGGTCATTTCAGAATGCCGAATCTATAGATAAATCTCCCTAGACTAAATTCACAAAAAATGCTATAATTGTAGAAGTTTTATTCAACTTATAAGGATTTTATTTAGTTCTTGTTTGGATCACAACTCAAAATAAGGCTTAAACTCTTTAGCTGCCGATTTTACCATAAAGCTTTTTGAATAATAAATCAATTCTAGAAATAAATATTACCGTTAATCTTCCTAACGAGGGGAACTTCCCAAGTTTGTGTAATACAATTTTGAAACTGACAACTTTGACTGTTTCAATTTATCAGGCAGATTTTGTAGCTTTCCAACATTCAAAGAAAACAAAGACATTCGTTATGTCAACCTCTCCCACTTACATTACGCAACGCTTCAATAAACTTTTAGGAGCGTGTCGTAGCTTTTAAATTTCTTTAATTCAGGAAAACTTAAATTTTTGTTGAGAGAAACGCCTCAACATTAATATATGAGAAGATCTTTGAATTCTCTATATATGTGAAAAATTCCAATTTACCCACTTTAATAATTTACAAAATATAGCGTTTTCAAAAAGTTTTCCCCGATTTGCTACCGGAAAAACTTGACATGAAGGCTGATTAACGAACTTGAACTCGGTTTTCGCCCAAACAAGATTTTTGCCAAGTTTGATTGAAATCAGTTTAGTATTTTTTGATATATAAAAAAGCGGACCTTGGTTTTGGGTACTAGGGACCCAAATTCGCGCTCATCTGAAGAAAGTTTTTCAAAGGCTTTTCATCGTGACCTTTCTATTAGCTAATTTTTCTTAATGAAAATTCGCTAAAAGATTACTTTATATCTTACCAAACTTCGTTCGCTCAAACTGTGTTTTCGACAATAACAAAGGAACATTACCTAGGTTGTACCTATGCAATCATTTAAATGGGAATACTTTTATTTCCATTTCAATCGTTTAGTCTCAGAAAATATTTTCCATTCTTGCAAAACTACCTTGAGTATCCAGTTAATATTTTCAAAGACACTAACTACACAAATTTCTCGCTTTATTTTGAAACCTTGATTTACTTTAAACTTTTAAATACTCATAGTTTGAGTAAAAATAATAGTGAATTCAGTTTTAGGAAGCCGTATTATTATTAGCCTGAAGGGCTTTCACACTCTCTCAAAGGGGAACATTCACTCATCCCAAGTATATCAGATACCAAAGGGACTGAGCTCCGATGGAGCCCTTTGAAGTTATCGGGCGCTGAACGACAACGCGACACATCCTTATTTCCCAGGAATCTCCGCACGGTGTGTGCATTGGCAAGTATTACCGCCTTCTGCATAACCTTATAAAGATGCTCTCCAAGACCCAGTATCTTAATGCTTTTTCTTAGGAACCACACCAGTTGACGACATGACTATAGAAATCACATCTGCCCTCCACCGTCATTTAATGTCCTTCTCGTTGTACTTTATCTCTAGATTATTAGGATTCAGGATGGCCATATCAATCAGCGCCATGGCATCGGCCATAAAAAATTTAATTATTTTTTTTCGCTTAAACGTCGTAAAAAGTATCAAAACATAAAAAACATGATTTGGGCTCAAACATTTTCTGTCTGTCGCTCTGTATGTCTGTCTATGTTTGGCGTTGAATATTGTTGACAAAAATTTCGAAGAATTTTATTGCTGAAACGGCGCAAAAAGTCTCAAAACATATAGAAAATTTGATTCTGGGATGAAATTTTTTTGTTTGTCGGCCAGTCGTTCGGTCTGTCGACATGTACGTCTGTTATTAGGCGCAATAAGTTTCGAACGAATTGAGATATCGTCTTCAAATTTTGTATCCAGTTAGCACCCTACAAACAAACGGGTCGGATTGTTTTTGCGTAAAATCGCTTTAAGGGGTAGAGGATGAATGGGGGGGGGGGGGTGTATATTTGGTGATTTTAACATTTTTTCGTTAAAACTTGAGTAATATAACGTTTTAGGATGATTTATTTATTAGAAAATTTTTAATTTAATCGAAAATCTGGTATTCTGTGCTGAAACTAAATTAGGGGTTGAATGTGTGAGGCTGGAATATTGTTAACAGAGATTCCGAAATTTCTTCTGGCTAAAACGACGTAAAAAGTCTCAAAACCTATAGAAAACTTGACGCTGGAACGAACATTTTTTTGTCTGTCGGTATGTCGGTCTGTCGGCATGTACGTCTGTCTGTTACTATAGGCGTAATAACTTTCGAACGCATTGAGGTATCATCATCAAATTTGGTATCCAGTTAGCACCCGAGAAAATAACGCTTCGAATTGTTTTTGGATAAGATCTCTTCAGGGGGTAAGGGATAAATAAGGGGTGATTTGGTTAAAATTGATTTTTTTTCAATAAAAGTATATGGGTACAGGAATACGAATATCTTTCTTTGTGGTCAAGTGATGGGCCCATGAGGATATTTATCTGAAGAGAATAAATTAGCACGCCTATGTAGAAGTTATGATCCAATTTGCAGCACTATTTTGCTTTCCATTACATTTACTTATAATCTTATATAAAATTGCAACATTTTTTCGGTTCGAGAAAGAAAATATCCTTTTACAATAAACATATGTATATAATAGGTATAGGTATATATCTTTCATATTAATTTAAATAGTTGTCAATTTTAGTTTTTTGTTAATAAGGAAAAAAACAGTTCAAAACAATTCAGAATATATTTTTATTTTATGTGATAAGAAACACGCAATTCAACCTTTGTTCTGAGTTGGCAATTTAAATATGAACTCAACTAAAAGTGAAGAATACATTTATTAAAATATCTCTTATTTAAATCCAAAGTATTATTCTTACATTTGACTAGGTAGCACTTTTACTTGCCTGTGGCTTTGTACGGTTATATTTGGGATTTTGTTTTGTAGCTTGACAAATTTTATAAGAAATGTATCTTTAGTAGATTAGATAAAGGTGATGCAAGGTTCTTTCATTTGGGATATTAAGCCACTAACTGAAGTTTTATGTGTTCAGCGGCTATAAAATACCATTTGAAGATGAAGCGTGTAAGCCAGCCGCAACCGGCATGCAGGGTTCCAGAATCGATCCCAGGTTACACCCTGATAAACCACTGACACACACACACACACACACACACACACACACACACACACACACACACACACACACACACACACACACACACACACACACACACACACACACACACACACACACACACACACACACACACACACACACACACACACACACACACACACACACACACACACACACACACACACACACACACACACACACACACACACACACACACACACACACACACACACACACACACACACACACACACACACACACACACACACACACACACACACACACACACACACACACACACACACACACACACACACACACACACACACACACACACACACACACACACACACACACACACACACACACACACACACACACACACACACACACACACACACACACACACACACACACACACACACACACACACACACACACACACACACACACACACACACACACACACACACACACACACACACACACACACACACACACACACACACACACACACACACACACACACACACACACACACACACACACACACACACACACACACACACACACACACACACACACACACACACACACACACACACACACACACACACACACACACACACACACACACACACACACACACACACACACACACACACACACACACACACACACACACACACACACACACACACACACACACACACACACACACACACACACACACACACACACACACACACACACACACACACACACACACACACACACACACACACACACACACACACACACACACACACACACACACACACACACACACACACACACACACACACACACACACACACACACACACACACACACACACACACACACACACACACACACACACACACACACACACACACACACACACACACACACACACACACACACACACACACACACACACACACACACACACACACACACACACACACACACACACACACACACACACACACACACACACACACACACACACACACACACACACACACACACACACACACACACACACACACACACACACACACACACACACACACACACACACACACACACACACACACACACACACACACACACACACACACACACACACACACACACACACACACACACACACACACACACACACACACACACACACACACACACACACACACACACACACACACACACACACACACACACACACACACACACACACACACACACACACACACACACACACACACACACACACACACACACACACACACACACACACACACACACACACACACACACACACACACACACACACACACACACACACACACACACACACACACACACACACACACACACACACACACACACACACACACACACACACACACACACACACACACACACACACACACACACACACACACACACACACACACACACACACACACACACACACACACACACACACACACACACACACACACACACACACACACACACACACACACACACACACACACACACACACACACACACACACACACACACACACACACACACACACACACACACACACACACACACACACACACACACACACACACACACACACACACACACACACACACACACACACACACACACACACACACACACACACACACACACACACACACACACACACACACACACACACACACACACACACACACACACACACACACACACACACACACACACACACACACACACACACACACACAAGCAATGGCTTCTTCATATGCATAACTATCAAATTGGATTTTGTGTCGTATAAGTTTAAGTGTCCCTTTTACGAGTGGATGTACAACTAGAGACAGAATATAGGGGCAGGATTGCATCACACTTACACTCGGGATAGCTATCAGGCCTCCATAACAATAATTAATATTGTGTACCCCATAAGACAAGATGGTACAAATAATAATTGAATTTGCAATCCATTGTTTATTTTTAGGGAATATATTTTGTTGTTATAATAAGCAGCACATAGGACACTCGTTATACAACTCTTGATTAACACTCATGTGCTGAACACCGGTGTTTCTTGTTGGGTGCCTAAATATTATCCCATGTCCCATGAAAGTAATTTCTATGTAAACAAACCAAGGTTTGAGATGTTGTCGTGTATTGAGATTATTAATGCTGGTTTTGAATTCACAGGAAGAGGGGCCGAGATTCTCCTAGACTTTTGCCAAAGGTTGAGCGAGAAATATCACTTGTCGTGGAAAATGATATCCTTAGTGGACGTGATCCTCAAATATGCCAAAGAAGATCAAGATGAAGCGCTTAAACAAATCGATGAAGGTAAGTGGATCCTCAAGCACTTTATTACCGATGCAAAAGAGCGACTTTTTAGCTCTTTTATATCATTTATATATTTGCATTTAGAACAAAAACTTCTGAACACTTACTTAAGTGATTAGTAAGTCCGGATCTCAAGAGCGCTTACAAATCTTGTAAATTTGATAGTAGATAGTTAAAAACATGTTGAATACAAATTAAATTAGAAATAACTATCTGCATATTAAATATATTATTTAAATTTAGCAACTAATAAGGTACGACAACTTAGTAACGGTGTTTATGCTTGTGTCAGTCATGTCTCTGAAATATGTAAGTATAGAGTGTGGTTATAAAGTTTCGCACAAAATTCATAACTTGTTCTAAATGTTTATTAGTGCATTTTCGTAGAAAAAATTCACTAATAGGGAGATCCCGACTATTGAATTTTGAAAAAAATTTTGCAAATAAGAGCTAATTTGGCCCCCTAGAACACATATCTGAGGCCAGTTTCAATATATATACATATATATATATATATATATATATATATATATATATATATATATATATATATATATATATATATATATATATATATATATATATATATATATATCACACCGATAACTCAAAAAATAATGTGCCGATTGTGATAAAATTTCGCATGTGCCTTCCTTTTGTAAATCGATAAGACAAGTTTGTTAGTCAGGAAAATCGGGCGAGGTTATCCGGAAAAATTTTGAGTTTTCATTCGAAAAAAATGTTTATCTCAAAAAGTAAAAAAGCTATGATAACCAAATTTCGTAGGTAGGTTTAGGATATAAAAAGTAAACTATACACCAAAATTTAAATTTCTATGTTACAAGAAAAAAAAGTTACAATAAAATATTTTGTGCCAGATCATTTCTATGAAAATTCACTACCATAACGCACTTGCTGCTTCCATAATTTTAAAAATAGAAATCGATCTTTTTTCATCTTGGGTACAGTGCTACCACACACTACAGGTAGATATATTGCTTGCCATTGATCAGTCGACCTATTTTAAGATTTTGAAAATCACCATTCACTAAGAAAGTTATAAAATATGTGCAGAAGTTGATCAACACACTGTATATTATCTATAGACATTTAGAGTTGCAAGTGTAATGCCCGCATTAATTAATTTAATCGGCAAATGAGTGCAGCATTCAATGGTGATATGAAAATAATGTATTACCAGTAGTAGGTACCTAGGTAGAGGTTCGAACCAGTCAGCGACACATAGGTAATAATAATCTACGAGAAGAACAACACAAAGGGGTCTTGTCAGGTAATTTATAGTTCGGATTTCATCATTGTTGTAAAGGTGTTGCATATTTATAGATTGATTAAATTCGCAGAGAGACGGACATAAAATAAATCACGTTCGCCATTAACAATAAAGTTGTACATGATTTATTTTATGTTTACTTTGTTTTATTTCTTGTGTGTGTGTGTTTATTGCGTTTCCTGCACCGGCTGGTCTCGTTTATCCTGCTCTTGTGCTTGTGTTTGTGTGTGTGCGTGTTTGAGAGAGAGAGAGAGAGAGAGCCCCATTCGATAAGCTTTCGCGCCAAGTGTTCAATCAACCTCTGAATAAATCACTCTATATTTTATTGGCTGTTATTATACAAATATTTATAGGTTTAGTTAGTTTGTTGGTGAATGTACCTACTACTAGTAAGTGGTTAAGGATCATGCAGACTTAATGTGTTCAATTGACGAAAAAGTGTATGTTATTGATTTCATATAAATTAAATACAATTAAAAGAAAATCTCTGTATTTTATTACAAAACGTTACGTGAGTCCTACACATTGGTAACTGTAGTATTGGATTACTTGTGTTTGCTTACAAATATTGAATTATTAAAAAGTCCCAAACATTATCAGGTTAAGTACAACTTAATAAATTGGTAAAATAACATTTGCTATAGACACTATTCATGTTCTAAAAGAAACTGCTGAATGACACATCATTGAAAGGTAAATACAAAATATAGTAACAAAAACAAAACGAATTATGGCAAAAATAAGTCGATTTTGCCAGGACATATGTTTTCAAAAATATATATATATACTTTTTACCTATTGTAGCGTTCTAGGTGGCACAAATGCGCAATTCACTAACGCGGTGACACAAAATTACTAATTATTATTCCTAGATAATGAGCGAGTGAAGATGAGAACCTGGGATGTGCACTGATAAATACAATTTTGAGAACCCAATTTATCACAATACAGTTCGCAAACCTGACGATCGTTTAGTTAACAAAGTTAGTGTCACTAGGGGGATGAATAATAAAATAATAAAAATAAAGCTCAAACTATATCATCCGTTTTCAATTTACGAAAAATAATAATTAATGGGGTACAACTTTCTAATATAAAAAGTTATATTTATTTTTACAATATTTCCCCAAATATTTACTTGCTATTGTCGTCATATTATTTGGTCCACTTCCTCAAAAATACCCAACTAAAATTATTGCATAATCGGAGAAGTGATAACATTTTTTCGGGCATAAGATACTTCCTGCTAACCTCACTCAAGAATGAGATGGTGGGTTGAATATTTAAAAAGTTTATTGAAATTACCATGCATCAAGCCATAATTGTCACTTGTTGAAGGCTTCTGTGAGAAACCTAATTGGGTCATTAATTGGACAGTTACGGTATTTTTTTGCTAATTTGTCATTTCCATGACCACATGTTAATGTTCTTGAAAACACTTTCGAAAACCCGTTTCTTAGGAAAATGGCGCTTCTATGTTTAGTTAATTTAAGCTAGAACACAAGTTAGAATACTTTTTTTAAGCTGATGACACTATTATCAAATGTATACATCCGAAAGTTTAGTCCCCGGAAAATCCCCATTGCTGCTTTGATTGAATAGGTGGTTCGTTAAGACCAAAATAAAATGCTGTTTGCATCAACGGATAAGTACCCTCGGACTTACTTATTTAATGTCTGGTGCTGGTTTTTGAGCCTTATGCTGACAATCAATTGTAGTAGATTTTATATTTTTTGGTATCCCGCCCAAGTGACTGGGTGATATAACAAAGTCTCTTTAATTTCTCACTGCGATAAAGAGACTTGTTTGAGAGTAACAGAAAAGTAAGTTATGTATTTTTTTCCTCAGAATGTTTATTATCAACTGGTTTGTTGAAAAAAGAGACAACCACTAACCCACGAACATTGTGTTTTACATATTCCATTTTACATGTACATTATTTACACTGTATATACCTAATAATCAATATTAAATGAAAATTGTATAATTTTTATTTTTTTAATAAGTAAAACAGAATTAGTATTTTATTTGTGCTGTAGTGTAATTAATGTCAATGTCAGAAGTAACTTTCAACTGTCAGTGAATTTGACCTAACTGTAAGAAGGCTGCCATATTAATTCATAGATGAACTGCTTACTCTATGGCCATAGATATGTAACTCGTATTCGTTCATTTAGTGGTCGGTTTGTGATACAGCAAATGAGTCAATAATCTAATTGCCAAATAATGAAATAGCGTGCTTAGCTTATTGTCCCGTCGTATTCAGATTGATTTCCTTGTTTGCTTAAATTTCGTAATAATTTTGAAATGTAATCAAGCATACTTAGTTTTAGTTAATTAATTTATTCAGATTTAATAGACATACATTTAAAGTTTAATTCAATATATATATATATATATATATATATATATATATATATATATATATATATATATATATATATATATATATATATATATAAACATATTAGGTGTAAAAGTGGCCTCGGATATTGATTTTAGGGGCTCTAATTTGCGCTTATTTGAAAAATTGTGTCGAAAAGTCGAAGGTCCTTACCTCTCTAAAAGCGAGAGCAAAGGAGGGCTGAAGGCTGAAAGTTTATGTATGATAAACACTATTTATCAAATGTCATAGACGAAAGTAATTTTATTTTACGATAAGGGCCCCAAAATATCAAAACATTTAAATTAGGTTTTATACCAAAAATGTCCAACTCTTCTGGTTGTAGGTACAGGAAAATGAGTTAAAATTTAAAAGAGTTTTATGAAAATTCACATAACGTACTTGCTGTGTCTTCATTACATTCGCAAATTCGGTATCAGGAGGGTATTGATGAACAAAAGTATAATCAGCTGTTACAAAACGGATAATAAAGTTACTCCTGTCTATTTTGTATCTGTCTAAAAGGCTGGACGCAGCAAATGCGTTATGGTAGTGAATTTTCATTAAAATGTTTTTAATAACAAATATGTGTTTTTTTTTAAATAAAGCATGCATCGAATTTGGTTACCAGTATAACCTATATAGTAGAAACAATGTGCCATGTTTCATCAAAATAACTTTATTGTTTGAATATGTACAAAAATTTCCGAAAGTAAACTTAAACTGTTCCCGAGAAAACTGGTTTCTTGGTCAACCTTATGGGTGAATAGCAAATTGAGATATTCAAAATTTAAGCATTTAATTAAAAATCGCTACCGAAACGCACTTGCTGCGTCCAGAATTTTTTTCTTACAAACATGCATTATATTTCGATGAAAAATGCAAAAATGCAATAACATAAGGCATGTTCGACTAAAAACAAAAGAAAATTTGTATCACCAACGACTTACGGGCCAGCGTGTGATTGTAGAATTTTTTTTAAGATGTAGCTCAAGACACCCTATAATTAATGTATATAAATTTTTTTCATATCTTGTATAATAACGGATATATTGAACTTTATTGATTTTTTACGAAAATTCGACAAAAATTATACACCATTAAACGATAAACTCTATAACTAAAACTACTGCCAAAGCATCAGAGAAAGGGCCCATTTAAAATGAATTTTCTGGAAACATTTTAGTAAAATGAAGGACAATGACGGTCGAAACTAAGACTTCAGGGTTTGTAAAACATTCTTCTTGAGACATTTTCCTTCCATAGCTCCTATTAGATTCAAGTTCTGTGCCTAAATGTTGCCAATTTTGACGTTTAAATTGCGACTTTGACGTTTTGAAGAAACCCCCAATTTATTTTTCTGTAAATGCCTCTAACTTTTGTCTTTTAACCTAGAGAGCTAAATTTTACGTAATTTACATATAATGATATAAACCCGCGTACCAAATTTGGTTGCCCCTACTGTGTTAATTCCGGAGATATGAATTTCTTTTGAAAGAAAACACAAAATTTTCCGGGAAATCCTGTGCCGATTTTCTTGGCTAACGAACTTGTCCAAGCCACTTGCAAAAGGAAGGCATTTACCAAATTTAATTAAAATCGGCCCATTATTAGCGCTCATTTGAAGACATTTTTTCAAAGTTCAAAAGTCTAGATCTCCTCATTAGGGAATTTTTTTATAAGAAAATTCACTAATAACTGCAGACAAATCACAAGACAGTTTCTCTTTTGCTCGATTTATAACATAGGTAAGTAGGTAGCTACCTACTTAATTATCGCTCTCTGCTTTAACTATATCCATTTCTAACTGATAACGTGTACCTAATCACTTCACTTGAGCTTGTGCAAATTGATTAGTCTCTGACTTAGAAATGTCAATATATACATACTGAACATTTAAATGTTACAATATGAAAAATTTAGAGTAGCTATAAATAGGTCGCAGGTGTAAAGCACAAGAACTCGTTGTCGTATCATGTCCAATTAACAATTTAATTTATATCCATTTATTTTAGAAAATGCCTGAAACAGTGGTGAAATAAAATTACCGTTGTTTTAAACATATACCCGTTTAAAGTTTTATTTTTAACATTAAAGTTGTAATAAATTACCAATTAATACAACAACTTATCATTCTTTGCGCAACACTCATATTGTTTATGTTTATATGATGAACTCTCTTTGACAGACATATTGAACAATACGTCAGTTTCGCCTGTGGTAGGTATCTGTCGCTTCAACAAGAATTATATTGTTGTAATTATATTGCAACATTCTTCAGATTGGCTAATTAAAATGTGGTATAGCATGTAATAAGGCTTGGTTTCTACGCCAGCGAACCAAGCTCATAAAGTACGCATGCTGGTGAGTGGTGTGAAAAGGATGTGAAGAAGTAAGCGCGTATGTTGTCTTCGGCTGAGGCTCGAGATGTGATCTGGGCTGAAAGGCTGATGGAGAATGGGGAGCAGAACAGGTGGAGGAGGACAAACGATGGTCGTGGCATGAGCAGCACCAGCACCAGCACCAGCACCAGCCGATTACTCTGACCGGTCTACACCCATTAAATGAAGAAATCAATTACGATTACATTATCGACAAATCATGCAATTATCCAGTAGATTGTCTTTAATGAGAAGCTGAAATCTCAATCATTCGCTTTGATACACCCGTGTATTATTACATTTATTATGATGCGATTCCTGGTACTGCTGCCCCTGCTGTCACATAATTAATCCATATATTATCAATAATAGCCCCCAGTCGTCCCGTTCTTGCTTCCAACGAGAACTAAAATGTATCACCTGATATTTTGTCATCTTGAATGCCTTTACCATATTGTTATTTCTGTTTTATTCAAAATTCTCATGTTAATTGTTTTCCAGATACTTCTAGCCTACCACTAATTCTTGGCAACTAATGTCCATTTTGTTTGTTAAATAAGTTACGAGTGTTTAAGGCAAATATACGGGAATCAATTAGAAATTTTAATAATAAAATGCCATCTAAATGAATATTTCAGGTAGGTACATAATCACATAATATATAAATTAATGTTTATTTGTTTTAAGGACAAAGAGACACAGATGCATGATGTTGGTTGTTAGAGAACATGACGTTGCAGGCAACTCAGCTTTAGTTTAAATCGAAGCGTAAAGTCGCATTAGTAATTAATTTGCGACTATCTGGAGGTTTATGGGTCTTAAAATGCACCGCAGCATTTTACAGTTGAAGCGAGTGAGTGACGGTTGGTTGTGACACAAACTTGGACAAAGAGTTATTTTAATTATGGTGTATAAATTGCGGCGCATACACGAAACGCTCAGTTATTATGATTTTATGAGCAGTGCCATAGCGTTAAACGGGCCAAACCTAACCCGATTTAAAATTGTGGTCACTTTATGGCTCCTAATTTAAAAGCGACTATGCTGACTCAAGTCGGGACATAAAATTTATAGCGCAGCGCCATAAGATTGCAACTGGACTGGACTAATAAAGGTCACTGGACACTGGACAATCGCATCAAGCCTCCCAAACAGTTAACTGCCTCTTCTGCTTCCTTTCCTCCTCACTTTAATCTATGATCATTTTATTATCCATTGATTCTGCTCGCACTGACTTGTTTCTATCACTGATAACAATAATACGTACTCTGATATTACTATAGCTCTAAACCTTGAGATGACAATTTTTTGTTCATATCAAGTGATCTGAATGATGTTGCAACCTAACTATTTCTACTTAGATATTATGATAGGATCCCAAGAGTTTTAGTGTGCTGTACTATCTGTGAAATAATGATTTCTCAAAAACTTAAGTTGGGTAATGTTAGCGAAAATCTGACATGCTTATAACTAAATCAAACTCTGTGTAGATACATACCTATTAAGTATAATTTTATAAAGTACCCGACACAAGAGGATCGCTCGAAACCCAATAAAAACAGTAACAGGATCTGCATCTCATTTAGCCGGAATAGTTACGTCCAGAGAAATTGAGAATGAATCAAGGGGAAATGAACGGAAATCATAAGGGCAGGGGTGCTCGCCAACGGCAATAACGACACTCGTATCTCAGCCAGTTAAAAAGAGAAATAGGTACCTATTGTCCGTTCGGTGCTGTGCATTAACTGGCGGGTGTCGAGTCGAGTGTCGAGGTTTTACACTGGAATCAAATCAGATATTCCACATACCATAAAGCAAGAAAGGGAATAATTGAGTAAATCGTATAGTGGGAAACGACAAGAGTCCCGCAGTAAATACCTACACTCTTGTACAGAAACTACCACCTGGTAGCTGGTTGACTGACTTGCTGCAGGTTCATTTCGAATTACGACCTCCACTTCCGCCCGCTCATGGCGGTAAAAAGGCGTTATATTTAGCGACCGGAGAGCATTGTAAAGTAGAAATAGACCCGTTATCTCACGATTTGCCCATTCAGCTCGACGACTCTTGTGAATAAACACACTTAAATATTGGCGCACATAACAAGATCTCGAAATTATTTTGTAAATATTACCTACCTCCTGTTTACACCGGCACTCGCTCGTAAACACTGGTCCGCACTCTGTGTATATGTATAATACTCAAATAATAAATCTCTTATGCTCACCTATTCCACTCGTGGCACGTGACTGACTACATTGATGACATTCTTGCTCTCAAAACAGTAACTTTTGTTAAAATCGATTTATGAGTTTAAACTTTCTCATCATCTGGTACCGTAAATAAATAGACAGGGTGTCGATTTTAAAACTACTCACACTTAATACTTCTGTCTTGGTACGTTACGTTGAAATTCCGCGAGACAGGACGATTTTATTATCGGAAGGAAACATTTATGTGGTACTTACCTCGCTAAGTCAACCCAATAGCGAGGGTATCCTTGACCCATAAAATCTCAATAGGGTAGGGGTGTTTGGGTAGCATTTCATTATAAAGACTTCTAAGTAATTTGGTTCTTTTTTTTAACCAATTTTTTTTCCCAAATTAAAAATAAAATCTGAAAGACATGAATTGAAACAACTTAAGTGGTTAAAGTATGACGCCAGACAAAGACAGAGTAGTCACCTGCCACGCATTGATTGATGCATATACCACCGGCATACATCATAATACAACAATAACGTCCCTACCCGAACTGTGGCGATCCCAACCTAATGACCGCCTTCGGGTATATTCGGATGCGCAGGTTTGTAGGAGAAAATAAAGAAGTTTTATATCAGCTACTTGAAGTTAAAACCAGATGGGATATTGTGTTTTGTTTATTTATTATTGTTTGACAGTTATTTTGAGGTTATGTAAATGATTGTATATGGCTTTTAAAATTGGAAACTAAAGAATATTAAAGTGTTTTGTTTATTTATCATGGTTTGACAGTGAATATTCCTTGATTAATTGTTCATGTAGGTGAGTTATTTGAATAATGAATTGACTTCTTGGGTATTAATTAAGTTTCCTTCTGATACGCTTGTATAGCTTTAATACCATTTGTAATACAAGTTTCTTTTAAAGAGACTAACACTACCTAGATTCACCAAATTTTAGTTTTTTAGCGTCATAAAAAATTGAATTTTGGGCATGGAAAGTTTTTTCTTAAAAGGAGCCAGAACCGAAGATTTGAATATTTTTTATGACAATAGAAAGAGATAATTTTTTCAAATGAGCTTGTATTAGGACCTCTAAACCCAATCTTTGACGTCTGTTTAAATTAAAAGTATCACTTTTAGTAATACGCCGTACTAATAGTATAAAATTACTGTGAAAATTCACTATTATAACGCACTTGCTGCGTCTCGAAATTTTTATAATTATAACCGTCCCACTTTCTCTACCCGGGACAAATCTTGCACTCAACATTCAGACTAGTTCTAATTAAGCTAGAGCCTTGAAATTTGGCATGGGTATCAAATGAAAGGGTTTAACGAATAAAATATTATATACGATGTGGTGTCATTCTATACCCAATATGGCGGACGCCCTAAGATGGGGGATTTTCTTGTTCTTTTCAGTCTCCTTATCATACATCAAATAAAAGAGCTGGACGAATAAAATACAATAAACTATATGATGCCATTCGAAACCAAATAGGACGGACGCTCCAATATAACGAATTACCTTTTTCTTCACCCCCAATTGACGTGGGTATCAAATGAAAGGGTTAGAGGAGTAGAATGCGATTTGGTATATGACGTCATCCAATACAAAATCTCTAGAAGAAATGAGTCGCATGAGAAATTACAGAGCTCCTCCATGTTAATTTGTATCTATATGTAGCATATTCATCTTTTGTATGGGTCGAGTGTTACATCATTTGAAAGCTCTTTCTTTTCTGGATTCAGCACACTAATTTTTTTGGAAGTTTTATCAACTCGTTTAAAAATTATTCACAGTTGGAGTTGCAAGAACGTATTTCATTCATTGTGATAAGAAATGTGCTGATAGTCAATGTTTTGTTGGTTTGTAAACAAAAAATTGACTGTATAGATAATATTTTATTAAAAAAATATATAAAAAGATTTTAGTAGATATACTAAAATAAAATGTTGTATGGCCTAATAAATAATGTTTAAATTTATATCAATTATTTAAACTAAAAGCGTTGAATGCAAAAATGGTAAATTTTAAAAAGTACATCAATATATTTTGGTTATGGTAGTTGTATATATATATATATATATATATATATATATATATATATATATATATATATATATATATATATATTTCATAAACTTTTAGCAAATAATTATTAAACATTGTTCCATAGACACATTATGAATTGTTGAAAAATTATACACTAATTTAAATATTAGTCTTTTGACCCTTAATTTATATACCATTAATACATCAATATAATATACAAAATACCAGAGATAATTAATGAAGACTAAAATAATAGTCAACATATTATAATACCTAGATGAAATGTTATATACATACGTATGTATATAACATTATAATAACAATATTATATTACTCACGAACACGATGGAAACAACTTCTACATTATCTTTTTGCACTCAACGCTTTTAGTTTTAATAATTTACGTATAATCTATTATAAATTAAAAAATATATATATAAGATCAGAAAAAAAAGTATTATTCTCTTTTTAGTACATTCGTAAAAGCGTTGTTTCTAAAACTTTATTTTTTTCTATAATTCATTTTTATCAACACATCAATGTATTTACCTACGTGTTAGTTGTCTTCACTTCTCTTTGAAATTGAACTACGAACGATATAGTGATGAGATTGGGAAAATGTTTTTAACGAATTGTTCTCAGTGTCGACGATTCTGTTCTAAGAAATAATAAAGTATATTTTCAAATGCTTTACTTGCATTTCAAAATTCGTGATCTGTGCGCTGGTGGAATTAATATTTTAAGAGCGTCAATAGCAACAGAATGCGTTTCATAAATAACATATTTAAGACGCTCCCAAAGAAATAAGTTATTAGTGCTAACTTCGGTGATCTTGCTAGCCACTCAATTGCTAACCCTTCTGCGAGTCTATCTACCTGAAAATCTGTTGCTTAAGAACTATCATACTGGCAGGAAATAATGAGATGTAGCGCCATTTGTTAAAGGTGCAAGAGATTTCATTGCAAATCGCAGATGCCAGCAACATCACTTTGGTTATGTAGCTCATGACTTTTAAGATAATCAGTGGTCTCTTCGAATATATTGAGATTATTGTTACCAGTCAAGTTCACATCAATAAATAAAGGACCAATTAATTTCCCAGAGTACCTGCCCAAACATGAACTTTTATTGCCAATTTTCTCCGCAAATGAAAACAAGTTCAGTCCTTTCCACAATAGAAACAATATAACACTATCTGATACCAGTATAGAGTTTTCGACTGTTCCTCTAATGCCTCCACCAACGACGATGGCGATTTGAAAAGATTTGGTGTCCGTCTGTTAGCTCCTGAATTTGGCCAACGAATTTCACTTATACCCAAAATGTCAATGTTCAGTTTCGACATTCCCTTGATGGTGTTATGTATCTTATCAGCTTCAAACATATTCCTGCGATTCCAGGTTGCTATCTTCCTCCTGGCTGGCCTAGATACTCTTAGCACCCTCTGACCATTTAAGGTCTGTCGTTGATTGAGGGACAACGTTTAATTTCTTCCAGTCATTCCCGATGCCTTCCTATTGCGGTACTGGAACTGTAGAGGCCATTCAAGCGTCGTTTCCAGGTTTGTATAATGGTTACCGGGCTGTTTCATCTATGAAGATCGCCAATATCCACTTCTGAAGACGCTGCTTGTCATTTTCAGGATTTCGCTATATCTAGCTACCCTTACTTAGTTTAACCTGCAAGCCAATGTAGTTTCCAGGGTGCAGCGTTAGGATTCGTAAGGAAGAGTATTATGTAAGGGTCAGTTAACTGAAACCATCTCCCGTCTATGACGCTTGATGTGGCTGTCTCAGTCAAAAGGTGTTACCTCTCAAGCATAACCCCATACATCCAAAACTACAAATTGAATTGTTGGATAAAATGCTACAAATTTGTTATAGTTATCCCTAAAATTATAAACATTATCGATGGTGTCTTATTTTGTATATACATAATATATCGTTGATGGCAGTAAAAGTTTTATTTGGGATAAAGCGTGTGCAGAGGAGTACACCGTAATTTACATTTGTATATGAAAACCTGTTCCTGTTACCGCTGTGTCTACTTTTTAGATCTGGATAATGTATAACATGTGCAGTAGCAGTAAACAATGTCTTTGTTATAAAACAGAAAGTGTTAAGTTATGCGCACAACTGGAGTCAATACGTAGTTAACCTGTCGGCTCGACCGCTTCATGCACCTTCAGTCTATACTGTAGTATTCTTGTCCATTAGTTCCGGTGCAATTGCAGCAACCGGGCAATGCCAGCCAGCAGCACACCTGACACAATCAAGAGACTCCACTACCTCTTCACATTCCCAGATTGTAAACTAACAAATCAAGTTGAGCGTTAGGTGTAGGTGAGAGTAGGAGAGGCGAGAGGCAGAAGGCAGAGTAGAGGCAAGTAATAGCTGAACAAGAGTAAAATGTTCATGGACAATAACAAGAGAGCCTGTATGATTTGTTGGGCACAAACTAAGCCTTAAACACGTTTAGCCCGTCTCGGTATGTGCTAACAAAGCTGCTCCTATAAACAGTTCGATATTAATTTAGTATTGTTCAAAGCCGAACACTGTAACAATGAAACTGTTTATGATGCCTAATTTGCAAATAAACTAATAAGAATTACTCACTAGAATGTTCGCAACCGTACCACTACCATTCTTTTAATGATTTTTCAATAAACGTGAACGGACTGAATTAGAGGATACGAAACGGCAAGGCTTATTACGATGGTACCTAGGTATATCCTCATTTACCGTCCCTGCCACTGGCCTAAAAAGTTGCCTATCGCCCTACTTAATATTTTGGTGAAAGCTGCTTGAATTCGTACAATTTCTTCCACCTCCCCGGGCCGCTTAAATGTTTGCAATTTTTAGTTCTTTCAAATATTAATGAAATTACAAAAATAATCATAGAATACCGCGAAAGAGTTAGTCTATGTATTAGTATTGCCAAAAGGTTGGTACAAGTCCACTGACCCTATCTGACCCCCAGCGACCTTGAAATTCGCTTAATTTTACGTCATTTACAAGCATGAAGTTTACTTCACCGGCTCTTAAATATAATACATGCACAGCAAACATTCAGTTGCAAATCGCTCTTTATTTGGTTTTAAGATAAAACAGACAAAGAGAAATATAACAAAACTTTAAGTAGATAAAATATCTTACTGCTACTTTTCCAAGACGTATTCTGATTTGGTACTAAAGCAGGGCATAGTTTTCCTGGAATCAATTTTCCCTCTTATGAATTCATCCCTTGAATATTTGGAGCAAACTGCTGCAGAAGCTTCTGCTACAAACTTAACATTTCTTTATACACACCGTGTGTGACAGGGATGCTTAATAAACTCCCGTAAACCATCAGTGGACACTCGACATAGATAAGGTGGTTCTGTTAGCTGACATTGTTGCCAATTGATTAATTTATAGTATTCCTTTGCATCAAAACATCGGGAAGATATTTTGAATACTGTTAGCTTATTGGAAGAGGTTAATGATGAAAAACTTGTTGTTTTGAGGATACGGTTAAGCCCAAGTTCACGCACATGGATCCTATCATCAGATATCATACTGAGAAGTATGTTTTCGTGGTGGCCGCAATATCCATTTCGTTGGATGGCAAGTTCAACAATATCTCTCAATTCTTTATCTGAGTACCGAGACAACTGAATAGTGCCGATAAGATGTTTGCCACCATCTTTACAAGCAGGCATGGATATTATATAAAACCATATAGCATAGCATAGACGTTCATTATGAATTCTGTCAGCGTGATTAGACTCGACGGTGGATTTTGACTTAAAACATAGAGGCGAAGAATGCGGTTGGCTGTTGTGACCAACCCCAGTGTGCAACTATTCCTGGATTTCTAATTTCTATTACACTATCCACTAACAACTGCTTGGCACATTTCAAAAAGCTCATTTACAATTTTTTCAGGTATTGTAGGCAAATTGCCTTTAATGGCTTTAAATGCAACCACTGACAGTTTGTCGCAATTCTCCAGCTGCTTGGAAACTATTCTACCAGTAGTCGTATTACACCGCCTTTAACACCCATATTCACGATGGTTTCGTCTTTGATACTTTGAGATGTACCAGAAGACGGACAAACATGTCGAATATAATTAGATTCTGGCTCTTTTACACGCAACCACTGACAGTTTGTCGCAATCAGCTGCTTGGAAACTATTCTACCAGTAGTCGTATTACACCGCCTTTAACACCCGTATTCACATCGGTTTCGTCTTTAATACTTTGGGATGTACCAGAAGACGGACAAACATGTCGAATATAGGTATATTCTGGCTCTTCTGCCAAAGTTATATGTTGTTCTACAATTGTTTGACAATAAAACTTGTACTTGTTTCCTTTTTTTTTTACTTCGGCTAAGGTCTTATCTTTGCGCCTACCAAAGTAGAGACCAAGTGAGGTTATCTAAGATAGTTCTTGCTGCTGGAGATCACAACGGGTTTTTGACTTTTACTTCTAACTTTACTTGTGTCAATATTCTTAGAAGCATCTTCATTCGTTACTATTCCTATATCATTTAAAACAGCCGATGCGGTTAGCTGAATTCGCATTGCTGTTTTTTGGCAACTTCTTCGGGGGTCAAAGGCGTGAATACGGTTTCCAAACAGTAAATTTTACGGGCAGAAAATTTGTTTATATATATATATATATATATATATATATATATATATATATATATATATATATATATATATATATATATATATATATATATATATATATAAAGATATAAAAATTTAAACTGACCCCGGATATGTGTTCTAGGGGGCCTAGTTCGCACTCATTTGAAGAAAAGCCCCTAAACCACCAGTGCTATGTGTGAGTTTAAGTTTCACATAGCGAACTTATTATTGTAAAACAATAGCTCAAGTAAACTTTTGTACTTTAGTTTTAGAATCTTTTAGATACCTCATTTATTCATCTGCTGCTACTAGATAAAACGTTATCGTTTTAACTAAGTACATAATATTTTCAACTTAAATTATAGCTACTAGATATTCTCAAAGTAGTAAATGAAGTATTGATTCTAACTTGCCTTAATAACAAGCTCAAGTACACATCCCATTCTACCAAAATAACATTTCATGTTGTTTTAATGTCCAACATAATTTTGACCCAAATTCATGTCTTCTAACATGTATCATCCTCAATAACCCTCTGTAA
Source organism: Tillus elongatus (assembly GCA_964006375.1). Lineage (NCBI taxonomy): Eukaryota > Metazoa > Arthropoda > Insecta > Coleoptera > Cleridae > Tillus > Tillus elongatus. The sequence continues at coordinate 195,912 of OZ023264.1, read as the reverse complement.
CAAATTCTAATTTTTTTATAAATCAGTTTCTGAAATACGAGATGGTTCCCGGACTTACAAAACACAGTGTGTACTGGATATTAGCGATTTTTTTAATTCGCTATTGAGGAGATCTCTCTCTCTCTCTCTCTCTCTATATATATATATATATATATATATATATATATATATATATATATATATATATATATATATATATATATATATATATCCGACCGATAACTAAAAATAATAGACCGATCTTGACCAAATTTGGTGGGTAACTTCCTTTTGCAAGTGGCTTAGACAAGTTCGTTAGCCAGGAAAATCGGACCAGTTTTCCCGGAAAATTTTGTGTTTTCTTTCTAAAAAAATTCATATCTCCGTAAACAACAAAGTAAGGTACGCGTGTTTGTATTATAAAGAGTGAACTCTGTACCAAAATTTAGGTCTCTAGCTTTAAAGACAAATAAGTTATCGGCAGTTAAATAAACAAATTTTGGAGTTTTCCTCAAGACGTCAAACTCGCAATTTGAAACGTCAAAATTGGCAATGTTTAGGCAAAGAACGTGAAACAAATACGAATTGTGAAAAGAAAATGTTGCAAGAAGTGTGTTCTGCGAACCCTTAATTTTCAGATTCAACCGTCATTGCCCTTCATTTAGTTAAAATGTTTATAGAAAATTCATTTCATATAGACCCTTTCTCTGATGCTTTGGCTGTCGGTTTAGTTAAGTTGATGTTTTCGCTGTAGGTTTAGTGAAGTTTATGGTTTTACGGTGTATACTTTTTAGCTAATTTTCGTAGAACAAATTCGTTAATGCATTTTTGCATTTTTTATCGAAATATGATGCGTTTGTAAGAAAAAAATCTGGACGCAGTAAGTGCGTTTTGGTAGCGAATTTTCGGTAAATTTGCAGTTTAGCTCCCGAACGCTTTTCAAAAAACTGTTTTCAAAAACCTGCCTAGGACCCCCACCCCCCTGGATCCACAAACCCCCAAGAAACATTTCTTGTTCACACCCCACAAGAAAGTTACGGGACCAGGAGTGAGTAGGGGTGCTGGGCGGGGGAGATAATAAAAAAGCCTGGACGCAGCAAGTGCGTTATGGTAGTGAATTTTCATAGAAATGATCTGGCCACAATATTTTATTATAACTTTTTTTTCTTGTAACATAGAAATCTAAATTTTGGTGTATAGTTTACTTTTTATATCGTAAACCTACGTACCAAATTTGGTTATCATAGATTTTATATTTTTTAAGATAAAAAAATTTTTCAAATGAAAACTCAAAATTTTCCCGGAAAACCTCGTCCAATTTTTCTAAATAACGAACTTGTCAAAGGCATTTACAAAAGGAAGGTACATGCCAAATTTTATTAAAATCAGGTTATTACTTTTTGAGATATGAATTTTTTTCAAATGAAAACTCAAAATTTTCCTGGAAAACCTCGTTCGATTTTCCTGACTAACAAACATGTCAAAGCCATTTACAAAAGGAAGATATGTGCCAAATTTTATTAAAATCGGCGTATTACTTTTTGAGATATGAATTTTTTTCGAATAAAAACTCAAAATTTTCCCGGAAAACCTCGTCCGATTTTCCTCACTAACAAACATGTCAAAGCCATTTACAAAAGGAAGGTATGTGCCAAATTTTATTAAAATCGGTTTATTACTTTTTGAGATATGAATTTTTTTTAAATGAAAACTCAAAATTTTCCCGGAAAACCTCGTCCGATTTTCCTGACTAACGAACTTATCCAAGCTATTAACAAAAGAAAGGTACATGCCAAATTTTATCAAAATCGGCTTATTATTTTTTGAGTTATCGGTGTGATACATATATATATATATATATATATATATATATATATATATATATATATATATATATATATATATATATATATATATATATATATATATATATATATATATATATATATATATATATATATATATATATATATATATATATATATATATATATATATATATATATATATATATATATATATATATATATATATATATAAACATATAAAAATTGAAACTGACCCCGGATATGGGTTCAAGGGGTCCTAGTTCGCGCTCATTTGCAAAAATTTTTTCAAAATTCAAAAGTCGGGATCTCCCCATTAGTGAATTTTTTCTACGAAAATTCACTAAAAGGAAATATGAGCAGAAAATGCGAATAAAACGGGATTGAAAGCTGTCTTTTTTACATATTGACGCCATATCCCCCTTAAACCCTGTCTACCCCGCACAGCACCCCTGTCCCCCCAGGCCGTAACTTCCTTGGCGGGTAGGAACAAGACAATTTTCTTGTGGTTTATGCAGCGAGGGTGGTTGTATGCACGCGAGGTGGGAGGAAAATCTCCACGGCGAAGCAGCCACCCCCAACTCCCACCCCTGCAACAAGTGCAACGGGGGAGGGGGTCCTGCTTCGTCGTAGGCATTTTCCTTCCTCTGTCGTGTGCATACAACCGCCCTCGTTGCATAAACCACAAGAAATATTTCTTGTTCATACCCCCCAAGGAAGTTTCGTGATCTGGGGCAAATAGGGGTACTGTGCGGGGTAGGTAGGATTTAATGGGGATTTGGCTTCAAATAGACAGCTTTGAAGCAGTTATCTTCGCATTTTCTGCTCATATTTCCTTTTTACTACCTACCCCGCCCAGCACCCCTATTCTCTGCCAGTCCCGTAACTTCCTTGGGGGGGTGTGAACAAGAAATTTTTGTTGCGGTTTGTGCTTCCAGGTGGGAGCTAATCTGTAAATTTACCGAAATTTCATTAAATCCTTCAAAGTTCAATAACTCAATTTGCTATTAACGTCAGCTTTGTTGGTTAGGGAACCAACATTAAGAGTTTATTTTCGCATTTTTTTTTTATTTTTAAACCATAAGTAATTTTGATAAAATCTAGTACATTGTTTCTACTACATAGGCTATACCGGTAATCAGATTGATGCCTGCTGGCATTTGCTATTAAAAACATTTTTATGGAAATTCACTTCCATAACACACTTGCTGCATCCAGACTTTTGAAAAATGTTAATATATTTTCAAACAATAAAGTTATTCGAAGAAATATGGTACATTGTTTCTACTATATAGGCAACCAAGTTTGATGCCTGGTTTCATCAAAGAAAGACATTTGCTATTAAAAATATTTTAAAGAAAATTCGCTACCATAACGCACTTGCTGCGTCCAGACTTTTATATATTAGAAAAGCCTTGTCTGGATCAACATTATGTTGAACACTAAAACCACGTTAAATATTATTCTTATATAATGGGATACATACTGCAGCTAAATGTTTCACTGCATTGTGATGCCAAAAAATCACCCTCGTGGGGTTATAGTCAACGTTGCCGCCCGTTGAATAATATATAGTTAAACTGCAATTATTATTGTTACTTTAATAACAAGTTATGATATGTGATGTTGCAGCATTCCTGGAAATCCGTGCGCTGGCAGCGGTGGAGGCGGCGCGGTACACCTACCAGCAACTGCCGTACCCAACACTCTACCCGGCAGCGGCGGCGGCAGCACTTTACCCTCCGGTTTTCTTGCCGTCCATATACCATCCGGCCACTGCACTGCTGGGCTCCGTACCGCCACCCGTCCCCGTCTCACCACCGCCACCTCGTTCGCCGCCACCTCCACGACAACCAACACACACGCACATCAGGCCCGGCTCGGGAGCGTAACCGCTGCTCCTGTGGGACCACAGGTGAGCCACTTTCTTTTCTTAATGAGTATCATCAAGTAATCAGTTGTATTTAAACAGAAAATTAGCCACCTAGGGTATTTACTATATTACGTGATTAGTCTCTTGATTGCTTGTGACTAAATTATTATTAAGTGAGCTCTAGAAAACACACCTCTAGAACGCAGTGCTTTCCGCCTTATTGAACTTTTAGTGCACTAATTTTGCATTTTAAGTTTATTATATGGCACATGACTTTTCTATGATGTAAGTACACTTGGAGAACCCAAATCACCACAACACATCTTTTAAAGTCCTAACGATCGTTTCACTAACAAAGTTAGCGTCATCAGAGGATTAAAAATTATTCATCCTCTGATGACGCTAACTTTGTTAGTGAAACGATCGTCAGGTCTTTAAAAGATGTGTTTTGGTGATTTGGGTTCTCCAAGTGTAATTATCAGTGCTCATCACAGATTTCAATCTTCACTTAGTGAATTTTCTGTGAAATGTTATTTTTGAAAAGAGATACACTTATTACATACAAATATATTTTTCTGAATTTTCTCAAAAACCAGCAGATTATGTTTTAATCACATATTACTTTCTATGAAGTAATAATGATTTTCCTATCGTTTTTAATGAATGTTTATTTTAAAAAATTCACTAATGAAATTTGGTGGGTATTTTGCCTTAGTAAAGACCTTACTACATGCGAAAATTAAACTTTCCAAGTTTATAGAAAATTGAGTTATTCAAGTTTGAAGCATTTAATAAAAATTCACTACCATAATGCACTTGCTGCGTCCCGAACTTTTATGATATAAACCCGCGTACGAAATGTGGTTGCCCTAGCTTTGTTATTTTCGGAGATATAAGAATTTTCCGAAAGAAAACTCAGTATTTTCTTGGAAAACTGAGCCGTGTTTCCTGGCTAACGAACTCAGCCAATCCACTTTCAAAAGGAAGGCACTGGCCATATTTGATAAAAATTGGTCCATTATTTTTTGAGTTATCCGTGTGATATATATATATATATATATATATATATATATATATATATATATATATATATATATAAGAAAATTTTCAAAATTCAAATGTCGTAATCTTCTCCTTAGTAAGTTTTTTAAAAGAAAATTCACTAAAAGGGGTAGTATATTAACATTTAATTTTCAACCAATTCAACTGCTACTAAAACATTATGAAAGAATCGATTTGGTTCAAAGTATAAACTATACATTTTATTACTCTCTTGTGCAGCTGTCTAACAGCCTTTCTATGGTACTTCGTCCATTTCAGGTTTCCTCACGGCAATCAATTATTCTTAGAATAAGATCTTTCCTTATATTTATTTCAGAGCTGTACAGCGTTGTTTTCAAATTATCCCACAAGTAATAATCTAAAGAGTTCAAATCGGGCGATCTCGAAGACCAGTTGGGCGGACCACCACGTCGTATCTACCTGTTAGGATAAGTATCATTCTAAAACGATACTATCTGAAGATATAATGTGGTGGAGCTCCGTCATGTTGGAAATTCATTGAACTTATGTTGAGACTTTTCAGTAAAGTGGGTAAGAATTAAAATACACCTCGCCAGCCAATCTAAATAGATGGGGCCTACCAGGCGGTTGACCACAATCCCACATCCAACATTGACAAGCAATTTATGTTGCAAATTCCTTTAGCATTGGAATATTGGTACGTCCATAGATGACGCTTGCTAATATTCTAAATGTCATCATTCGTAAAATGTGCCTCATCAGTGAGCAGAGTATGTCCGGTGCATAGTGGTTCTGTTACGTAAAATCAAAATCCACAATAATCTTATTGGTGTACCTACTGTGGGCTGAAATGGATATAAATGTATCTGTGTCTTCCAGTCAGTGGGTTGACGTAATTTCCAAGGAAAAATCAATTCTTCTTGTGCCTGTATCTGTTGCATCCTGCGTGGTAAACCCTTCCTGCAGCTTTTGAATGGAAAAACAACCTTGTTCTCTGACGTATCTGTAAATGTTGACAAACGTTTAATGATTTGGAATTGGACGACTGAGAAAACGCCACTGATAGGTACTCCTGTGCAGCAGCTCGCCAATTACCACTGAAGTAACCATTTACACAAATAATATTTGCACAGTCTTCACTATTACTCTGATGTGGTGGCATGATTAAATTTGACTTGAAACTTTTTGAATAATAACAATTAAACAGGAAACAACAACCAAACTGAACAATGAACAACAATAACACAATATTAAACAAACCAACAAATCTTAACTATGTATAACATCAACAACTGTGAATGATTATCAAATCATTTAAGCTGCCCTGACAGACAACACTTGGCTGCTACAACAACGATGACAAGATGCTTTTCTCTCATAATTAGTTCAATGTTTGATCTTTGTTGATATTCCCTGTTTAATTAAATCGTTGATTTCAACTGCTGAGTTTTAGCAATAAAACTTCACTTTCATCGAGTCAAAATCTGGATTACGGAATTTGTTCGAAATTGTTTTTAATAAGTACGATAACAGTAATATAACTACACATTTTGAAGGTAATACATAGACAAGGTGGTTAAAAAGTTATGTCAAAACAAAGGTTTCACGGAAATCAACTGAACACATGTATCTAAGTAACGATCAGACGCAAAACTTCTGTTTTTTTTCTGATCACCTATATATTACCTACCTATATGGTCATGGTATGTACATTTGCTCATAATCGGTCTGTATATTAGTGACAAGTCAAGTCAACAACAAAAGAGATAGATACCTACCTATTCTGATTTGGTTTAATTGGTACGTAGCGGATGCAGAAATAATAAATTTTAACTGACCGAAAGGGAATAGCCTGGCATATACCATTTATCCATTCTACGTACCGCAACATTAACCGACCTCGTAAAACGCACTTTATATCCATTTTATGGCATTTGTAAAATATTGCATTTCAGCCATAATATATGTATGCACTCTCTCTCTCTCTCTCTCTCTCTCTCTCTCTCTTTCTTTCACATAACCGCCTCTTCAGCGTTCGTCTGTCTGTCCGTCGGTTCGCTTGTCTGTTATTCGCTGTCAGACAACAGCTTTCAGCTTTCAATCATAATATTTAATTTTAGTAGAAATGTTCGGGATGCAGCAAATGCGTTATAGTAGTGAATTTTGATAAGAATAATATATTATAGTGATTTAGCCTTAGAATAGAAGTTATAAAACTTTACTTTATTTAATTAGGAACAGTAAAAAATAGGGTAAAGAAAGGCAAGCAAAAGCACGATCTCTAACATAAATATTTATACAGCCATTTGGATACAAAATTCAAACAAAGATGTTGACGAACAGGAAATATACTCAAGAAAAAATACACTAGAAAGCTGAACATAAAAAAATTCCCGTGGATCATGCATTGAAGGTGATTGTATGCATGCAGAAGGGAAAGAAGAACCCCCAGGAGGGAGACGGTTTCTGCCCGCCTCGCCCAAAATCACGGGGGGGTTCTCCTTCCCCTTGTGCACGCATACTTTTAAAGCATAAAGCACCAAAAAAAATTATTGGGAGGGTGCTGAAGATGAACCGGGACGTTTCGAAACGGCAGTCCACGTAACCAAATAACAAATCACTGAAAGTACAGCAAACAGATAAAGTGTATATATATATATATATATATATATATATATATATATATATATATATATATATATATATATATATATATATATATATATATATATATATATATATATATATATATATATATATATATATATATATATATATATATATATATATATATATATTTGTGGGTGTGTGTATGTATCACACCGATAACTCAAAAAATAAAAGTCTAGACGCAGCAAGTGCGTTATGTTAGTGAATTTTCATTAAAATGTTTTTAATAGCAAATATGTGTGTTTTTTTTTAAGAAAGCAGGCATCAAATTTGGTTACCAGTATAACCTATATAGTAAAAACAATGTGGCATGTTTCATCAAAATAACTTTATTGTTTGAAAATGTACAAAAATTTCCGAAAGTAAACTTAAAATGTTCCCGAAAAAACAAGTTTCTTGGTCAACCTTATAGGTTAATAGCAAACTGAGCTATTCAAATATGAAGCATTTGATCGAAATTCTATGTAGTAAAGTCTTTCCTAAGACAAGATATCCAAATCGAAATAGCTTTGTAATTTTTCGAAAGAAAATTCAGAATTTAAATAACTCAATTTTCTATAAACTTAGAAAGTTGAATTTTGGTGAGTAGTAAGGTCTCTCCTAAGGCAACATATCCTTTAAATTTCATTATAACAGCTTTGTAATTTTCGGAGAAGAAATTTTTTTCGAAAGAAACTCAAAATTTTCTCGGAAAACCCTGTCCGATTTTCCTGGCTAAGGAACTCATTCAAGCCATTAATAAAAGAATGGCACTTGCCGAGTTTCATCGAAATCGGTTGATTATTTTTTGAGTTATCAGACGGATACATATATGTATATATATATATATATATATATATATATATATATATATATATATATATATATATATATATATATATATATATATATATATATATATATATATATATAAAAATTGACACTGACCCCGGATATGGGTTGTAGGGATCCTAGTTCGCACTCATTTGAAAAATTTTTTGCAAAGTTTCACCATGGATACGTCTCTATTAGTGAATTTTTTAAAATAAAAATTCACTAAAACGGTACCAAAAAGAAAACAAAAATGCACGTTACGTTACGTTAGAAATGGGAATGTTTGGGAAGAGACGAATTCGATTATTGAGGTGAGCCTGTGTTAATGTTATCAGCCTAACAAATATTTCATAGAACTACTTAAGGAGGTGAACGTTAGGTACAGCCACATGAGCTTGTAATGTTAGGTTGCTTTACCTTTGGTGGTAGGTTTTCATTTAAAGAGAGAGAGAGGGAGTAATGCAATGGGCAAAGTGCCGTCTTCGATCGTACAATGTTTCATTAAACTGAAGTTTATAACTACTATTATAGCTGAACCGTTTTCTATAAGATCAGTGCATTTTAAATTTTAGTGTCGCATAAAAATATGCATTTTATCTGTTTTATCTGTGCGATGTTCCCCATACAGCATTATTCAGATGGATGTAGAGATCCAACTGAATGTAAATATTATCTCTCTTCTTCTTCTTCATCATCTTCCTTCTTGATTCGAATCGCGAACTCTATTTTTATGATGTCGCTATAAAATCAGTGTAGAATAGTTTCTTATATTTTCTTTATGAATATTGATTAGTTTGGAATTGAAAATTTGTTTTATGGCAGAATTTATTATCGCTGCATGCACGTAAACATCAACTTCTCTACTCCAGCGTAACAGATATTTAATTTGGCACATGTACTGTAAAATTAATATAAAAGTCTGGACGCAGCAAGTGCGTTATGGTAGTCAATTTTCATTTAAATGTTTTTAATTGCAAATATATGTTTTAAGAAGGCAGGCATCAAATTTGGTTACCAGTATAACCTATATAGTAGAAACAATGTACCATGTTTCATTAAAATAAAATTTCGGTTTGTAAATGTACAAAAATATCCGAAAGTAGACCCAAAGTGTTCCCGAAAAAACTGGTTTATTGGTCAACCTTATAGGTTAATAGCAAGTTGCGCTATTCAAATTTGAAGCATTTAATGAAAATTCGCTACCATAACACACTTGCTACGTCTAGAATTTTCTTTCTTACAAACAAGCATTATTTTTCGATAGAAAATGCAAAAATGTACATAAGGCGTGTTCGATTAAAAGAAAAAGAAAGTTTGTATAATCAACGACTAATGGGCAATCATGTGATTGTAGAAATATTTTTTAAGATATAGCTCAAGACACTTATAAATAATGCATACATTTTCTTTAGTATCTTGTATAATAATGCATATATTGATTTTTTACGAAAATTCGACAAAAATTATATACCATTAAACAACAAACTCTATAGCTAAGACACCAGGCTTTCTAAAACACTCATCTTGATACATTTGCTTTCCATAGCTCGTATTAGTTTCAGGTTCTTTGCCTAAATGTTGCCAATTTTGACGTTTTAAATCGCGACTTTGACGTTTTCTTTAAATGCCTATAACTTTTTTTCTTTCAACCTACGGAGCGTTTGGTAAGTACTTTACCCATAATGGTAAAAACCCATGTGCCAAATTTGGTTGCCCTTACTTTGTTATTTCCGGATATAATTTTTTATAGAAAGAAAACACAAAATTTTCCGGGAAAACCTACGACGATTTTCCTGGCTAACGAACTTATCCAAGCCAGTTGCGAAAACAAGGTATTCACCAAATTTAATCAAAAGCGGCCCATTATTTTTTGAGTTAACATATATATATATATATATATATATATATATATATATATATATATATATATATATATATATATATATATATATATATATATATATATAATATATATATATATATATATATATATATATATATAAACATATAAAAATTGAAATTGATATGTGTTCTAGGAGGACTAGTTAGCTCTCATTAGTGAATTTTTTAAAGAAATTTCACTAAAAACGACTTACGTCTTACTTTTGTATCAAATTTGTAGGCGTTCATTTCATTTTGAAATATGTCTACTAGAAATTAGGTTTCTTTACATAAAACATGCATCAATGCTCACAGCTTAACACAATGTTGACCCAGATTAGAGTATTAAGTGAAAATTGGAACCTGTGATCAACACTGATATGTACAGTTGGAAAACCCAACCACAACACAATTTTGAAGAGAGATGAAGTAATCTGAATATTTCATCCTGTGACGACGCTAGCTGCTAGCTTTTTAGTGAAACAGCCGTCAGGTCTTTAAAAATGTGTTGTAGTGATTTGGGTTCTTCAAGAGCACTTAACTAGATTAGAGTGAAAAAAATAATAATACGCCTTATTTTGTTTACATTTCAAGCTCTAAACAAACAAAAAATTAACTAGGATAGTTGGTTGAAAAAGTGTTTTAGCAAAAGCAAACACATAACAATAGGGAATTGTTGACAAAAAGTCTTACCTACCTGCTTAATTAACAGATCTTATCTTTGCTTACCAATAGCAATTATTCATATTAGTAAGGTCACTTATATACGGAATTATTTTGTAAACATATTATCATTGCCACATCAATCACCAAAACTGTTAAAATAGTGCAACTGTCATTGAAAAACCACATTGTTAAGAATGTTTAAAATTACTCTAATTTGTAGATAAAGAAACGCAAAACCAGCAATTAAATCTTTACATCTTTGAATCGATAAAACTAACTAGAAGCAACGAATAGATTTTTTAGTTGCGGTTTTTCTTAAATCGCCTCTGCCAAATCCTTTTTTAGTCTGACAATAATAGAATAGGAGTATTTTTCCTTTTCTATGTTCGTGATTTAGAACATTACATTTGGAAAGAACATAAACGGTCACTTAGTAATATTATAGTCCCTCTAAATAAACTAATTTGAAAATAAAAGAATATTGAATTATAAAAGCGTAATGGTCGGTGTTAAGGGACCAAAAATATAAAAGTATTGAGGCCAGAGCATTTTTATAAATAGCTACCAATCCGCCCAGTCCAGCGGTTTTGATACCAATCAGCGTCACAATAATTCCACTTTGTAGCAGGATGTTGCAGTTAATGGGGCAAAAACTGGGGACGAAAATGTTTGAGATGACCGCCGCCTCCCATTAGGATATGTTGTTCAATTTATAATATCATTTCCACAAGCACATCAATGTAATGTAGGGATAATAAACAGTCGTCTTGGTGGAATCCACAATTATGGTAGAACTATTACATATGCGAAACGACACAATTAAATAATAAGTAATACGAACATAGGAGAACGGCGACTGATATAATATAACTCATTATACAGCTTCGGAAGGATTATACTCTTAACTATATTATATTCAAAGTTGTCAAATGATAATTAAATGTCCAGTTGACGTCTCCGATGAGTGCGTACATACCTATTAGAACCACATCAAATTCAAATATTTAATTGGAAAATAAGAAATAAAACTTCATTTTTGAGTGCATACGTTGGGTAAAAAAAGCGTGGACGTAGAATTAGTCTATTATGGTAGCGAATTTTCGGGAAAAACGATTTCACAGGTACCTTCCTTTTGTAAGTAGCTAAGATAGGTCCATTCGCCAGTCCGATCAAATAGTCGCTCTGGGAAAATGTTGGTATCTTCGAAAACAATAACGTTATTTTAATAATATTTTGAAGACAAGTTGCCTTTGTAGAAACTAGTACATACCAAATATTATTTCTTTCTTATGGATACTAAAAACGAACACGATTAGAAGTTTTTCTAAAATGAAAATAATTTACTCAACTTCACTGACATCGAAAATTTTCCGAAGCGTTTTTTCACGAAAATCCTCAAAAATTCTACGGCTACTGTCCTTCGTATGAGAGTATTAAAAACTGAATTACAGAATGTTAAAGGAAACGTTCAAGTATCAAAGATGGCACCGCTCTAGAAGACCAATTTCTGTGAGCACTCAAGAAGAAATCTATTCTGTTCATGAAATGATGTTAGAAAAATGATCTAGCATCAAATATTTTATTATAACTTTTTTTTTGTAACAGAAAAATATAAATTTTGGTGTATAGTTTACTTTTTATATCGTAAATCTACCTAAATTTGATTATTCTCAGAATTTTATTCTGGATGATTTGAAGGATCTTGATGTGTGTGTAAGCCGCGGTGGCCCATGTAGGAGATGCATAGGTCGAGGCTGGTGGGATTATGACTTTATACATGAGCAGTTTATTGTTCATGGACAATTTGGAATTTCTGTTTAGAAGTGGGAACAGCTTCGAGATGAACATGAAGCTTTCCGTCGGGCATATTGGACATGGGGGCACCATGTTAAGCGTTTGTCGAGGAAAACCCCGAGATATTTAGCGGTGTCGTGCCAGGGAATTAGACGATTATCTAATGATACGTGTTCGTGAGGTGTGTGTCTCCTCTTGCAAAATAGGACTGCTGAACATTTATCGAGGTTTATGGCTAGAAATGATTTCCTATACCAACCTTGCAGCTCGTCTACGGCGGTCTGTGGGCGTTCGGTTATTATCCTCGGCTGAGCGGAGCTGGTGATGATGGTAGTGTCGTATGTCGGTATGTCTGCGACAAATATATTGTACAGCAGAGGGAAGATAGCAGAACCCTGCGGGAGGCCAGCCGTGGCTTAGGACGTTCTAGATCTGGCTCCCAGGTGTTTGACCTGGAACTTCCTCTGTTGCAGGTATGACTTGATTAGCAGAATCAGAGGGAGAGGCTAATTAAATGACAGAATTCTGTTTAGGAGGCCCGCATGCCAAACCCTGTCGAAGGATTAAGCAATGTCGAGAAATATTGCACCAGTGGACTTGTTTTTGTTGAATCCTTCGGTGATGTTTTCCACCACACGAAGGACTAGCCTTTTCTGAATTAGCTTTTCGGCGATTTTGCCGATGACCAGGACTAGACTAATGGCACTGAGAGCAACTTCCAAGAAATTTACGGGACCTGTGACGAATATGGGTGTCGTGCGGGGTAGACAGGCTTCAAAGGAGGTATTGCTGCAAAATGTAAAAAACCCATCTCTATGTGGTGTTATTAACATTTTCCGCTCATATTTCCTCTCTGCCCAGCACCCCTATTCATTCTTGGTTGCGACTATACTATCTTTATCTTGACATTTGTATTCAAACTTGTATTATGTGCATAAACACGCCTTGCTTTTATGTATAATACGATGTATAATTTATTTGTAAATAATATATTACTATAGTACTCATGACGCACGCGCGTGACAGTGCAAAAATAGGTAGCCGCATTATCATATCTTTCTAGTAATTGTATCATGTCTAGAACTTAATCTTGAGGTTAAATTTCCAATTTGTTCTTCCTCTTCTTTGTTTATGGCGTCTGTTTCTACTAACCTAAATTACTAATTTGATATTGACAATTGAGAAATGACAGCTGAGCTCCAGCACGAATGCACGAACGTTGTTAGACTGCGTTCGTGTTCGTGCTGGAGCTCAGCTCTCAGTTGTCAATTGTCAATATCAAATTGATAATATTGATTACTCGTTAATCAGCTATAACGGAGCTTTTTTTCAGTGAAAAATGTACACAAATATTTTTGAACACGCTTTATTTTTAAATGTATTAGAGTAACTCGAATGAGACTTTATATGTAGCTAGAAATGATACAAATAAACCTCTGTTGTGCCTTTCAAGTAATTTTGTGCAGAACATTTAGAGTTTTTGCCAAATTAAAAATAAAATCTGAAAGACATGAATTGAAACGACTTAAGTTGGTAAGTCAAATACCTAACAAAAGCGGTGTAGTTAGCAGCACTGCGTAGATTGCTACATACCACAGGAGCCAGCAATAGAAATAACAAGTAAAACATACCATCCGAACAGGCGTTCACGAAGTCTCGGCCACAAAAATCACGACGCCGATGTCAACACCATGTGAATGCGCGAAAGTGAAAGTAAAGTACGTACAGCCCGCTCTCGAACGACGTCAGAAAGACACAGGTATCAAATTACAAATTTCGAGACGCAGCTAGTGGGTTATAATAGTTAGTGAATTTTCATAAGAATTTTACACTATTAGAACGACATATTACTAAACGTAATACTTTTAATTTAAACAATCGTCGAAGATATGGTTTAGAGGTCTTAATAAAGGCTCATTTGAAGAATATGTCTCTTTCTATTATCATAAAAAATATTCAAATCTTGTGTTCTAGCTCCTAGAGAAAAAAAACTTTGAATGCCGAAAACTCAGTTTTCTATGACGCTAGAGAATTAAGTCTCGGGACGCAGCATGTGCGTTATGGTAGTGATTTTTTATTAAATGCTTCAAATTTCAATAACATATTCACCAAATTTCAATAAAATAATTTTCAAATTTTCGGAGAAAAAAAATTTTTTTTTAATTCAAAATTTGGATAACTATTATCTATAAATGCAGAAAGTTGAATTTTGGTAGTTGATAAGGCCTTACCCAACGCAACATATCCACAAAATTTCATTACAATAGCTTTGTAATTTTTGGAGAACAATTTTTTTTCGAAAGAATACTCAAAATTTTCCGGGAAAACCTTGTCCGATTTTCCCGGCTAACGAACTCATGCAAACCATTAATAAAAGAAAGGCACTTGCCGGGTTTCATCGAAATCGGTTAATTATTTTTTTAGTTATCGGTTTGATACATACATACATACATATATATATATATATATATATATATATATATATATATATATATATATATATATATATATATATATATATATATATATATATATATATATATATATATATATATATGTGTGTGTGTGTGTGTGGCAACAAGTGCAATTAACATCCATAAAGAAAGGCACTTGCCGGGTTTCATCGAAATCGGTTAATTTTTTTTTTAGTTATCGGTTTGATACACATATATATATATATATATATATATATATATATATATATATATATATATATATATATATATATATATATATATATATATATATATATATATATATATATATATATGAGACATAATTGGTTCTCGGGTTGAACCGCGTCCAGAATTTATGAAAACTCAACGTTTCGGACATTTTCAAGAGGTAAAGGAAATATGTAAGGACACTCTAAGGCCTCAATCTGCCTATTCCTTAGAGCGGTGGACAAAGGTGGGTAAAGGAAATATGTAAGGACACTCTAAGGCCTCAATCTGCCTACTCCTTAGAGTGGTGGACAAAGGTGGGTAAAGGAAATATATAAGGACACTCTAAGGCCTCAATCTGCCTACTCCTTAGAGTGGTGGACAAAGGTGGGTAAAGGAAATATATAAGGACACTCTAAGGCCTCAATCTGCCTACTCCTTAGAGTGGTGGACAAAGGTGGGTAAAGGAAATATATAAGGACACTCTAAGGCCTCAATCTGCCTACTCCTTAGAGTGGTGGACAAAGGTGGGTAAAGGAAATATATAAGGACACTCTAAGGCCTCAATCTGCCTACTCCTTAGAGTGGTGGACAAAGGTGGGTAAAGGAAATATATAAGGACACTCTAAGGCCTCAATCTGCCTACTCCTTAGAGTGGTGGACAAAGGTGGGTAAAGGAAATATATAAGGACACTCTAAGGCCTCAATCTGCCTACTCCTTGGAGCGGTGGACAAAGGTGGGTAAAGGAAATATATAAGGACACTCTAAGGCCTCAATCTGCCTACTCCTTAGAGCGGTGGACAAAGGTGGGTAAAGGAAATATATAAGGACACTCTAAGGCCTCAATCTGCCTACTCCTTAGAGCGGTGGACAAAGGTGGGTAAAGGAAATATGTAAGGACACTCTAAGGCCTCAATCTGCCTACTCCTTAGAGCGGTGGACAAAGGTGGGTAAAGGAAATATATAAGGACACTCTAAGGCCTCAATCTGCCTACTCCTTAGAGCGGTGGACAAAGGTGGGTAAAGGAAATATATAAGGACACTCTAAGGCCTCAATCTGCCTACTCCTTAGAGTGGTGGACAAAGGTGGGTAAAGGAAATATATAAGGACACTCTAAGGCCTCAATCTGCCTACTCCTTGGAGCGGTGGACAAAGGTGGGTAAAGGAAATATATAAGGACACTCTAAGGCCTCAATCTGCCTACTCCTTAGAGTGGTGGACAAAGGTGGGTAAAGGAAATATATAAGGACACTCTAAGGCCTCAATCTGCCTACTCCTTGGAGCGGTGGACAAAGGTGGGTAAAGGAAATATATAAGGACACTCTAAGTCCTCAATCTGCCTTCTCCTTAGAGCGGTGGGCAAAGGTGGGTAAAGGAAATATATAAGGACACTCTAAGGCCTCAATCTGCCTACCCCTTAGAGCGGTGGACAAAGGTGGGTAAAGGAAATATATAAGGACACTCTAAGGCCTCAATCTGCCTACTCCTTAGAGCGGTGGACAAAGGTGGGTAAAGGAAATATATAAGGACACTCTAAGGCCTCAATCTGCCTACTCCTTAGAGCGGTGGACAAAGGTGGGTAAAGGAAATATATAAGGACACTCTAAGGCCTCAATCTGCCTACTCCTTAGAGTGGTGGACAAAGGTGGGTAAAGGAAATATATAAGGACACTCAAAGGCCTCAATCTGCCTACTCCTTAGAGCGGTGGACAAAGGTGGGTAAAGGAAATATATAAGGACACTCTAAGGCCTCAATCTGCCTACTCCTTAGAGCGGTGGACAAAGGTGGGTAAAGGAAATATATAAGGACACTCTAAGGCCTCAATCTGCCTACTCCTTGGAGCGGTGGACAAAGGTGGGTAAAGGAAATATATAAGGACACTCTAAGGCCTCAATCTGCCTACTCCTTAGAGTGGTGGACAAAGGTGGGTAAAGGAAATATATAAGGACACTCTAAGGCCTCAATCTGCCTACTCCTTGGAGCGGTGGACAAAGGTGGGTAAAGGAAATATATAAGGACACTCTAAGGCCTCAATCTGCCTTCTCCTTGGAGCGGTGGACAAAGGTGGGTAAAGGAAATATATAAGGACACTCTAAGGCCTCAATCTGCCTTCTCCTTAGAGCGGTGGACAAAGGTGGGTAAAGGAAATATATAAGGACACTCTAAGGCCTCAATCTGCCTACTCCTTAGAGCGGTGGACAAAGGTGGGTAAAGGAAATATATAAGGACACTCTAAGGCCTCAATCTGCCTACTCCTTAGAGCGGTGGACAAAGGTGGGTAAAGGAAATATATAAGGACACTCTAAGGCCTCAATCTGCCTACTCCTTAGAGCGGTGGACAAAGGTGGGTAAAGGAAATATGTAAGGACACTCTAAGGCCTCAATCTTCCTACTCCTTAGAGCGGTGGACAAAGGTGGGTAAAGGAAATATGTAAGGACACTCTAAGGCCTCAATCTTCCTACTCCTTAGAGCGGTGGACAAAGGTGGGTAAAGGAAATATGTAAGGACACTCAAAGGCCTCAATCTGCCTACTCCTTAGAGCGGTGGACAAAGGTGGGTAAAGGAAATATATAAGGACACTCTAAGGCCTCAATCTGCCTACTCCTTAGAGCGGTGGACAAAGGTGGGTAAAGGAAATATATAAGGACACTCTAAGGCCTCAATCTGCCTACTCCTTAGAGCGGTGGACAAAGGTGGGTAAAGGAAATATGTAAGGACACTCTAAGGCCTCAATCTGCCTACTTCTTAGAGTGGTGGACAAAGGTGGGTAAAGGAAATATGTAAGGACACTCTAAGGCCTCAATCTGCCTACTCCTTAGAGCGGTGGACAAAGGTGGGTAAAGGAAATATGTAAGGACACTCTAAGGCCTCAATCTGCCTACTCCTTTGAGCGGTGGACAAAGGTGGGTAAAGGAAATATATAAGGACACTCTAAGGCCTCAATCTGCCTACTCCTTAGAGTGGTGGACAAAGGGGGGTTGGGTTATTGTAGCTCGATTACGGGGCCTCAATCTGCCTACTCCCCAAATCTCGCCGGAGATCGTCTATGAGGTCTCAGTGTGTACAACCCTAGGCCTCAGAGAGATCTGAGAGATCTGATCTCTCAGATAAAAGGTAAAATTTCCAGGATAGTGAGGTGAAGCTGTTCCCTGGCGTCTGTGATTGGTCGTAGTCGCAGAAATAGATCGACGTCAAAAAAATTTATTGTTTGAAAAGTTACACAAATTTTAAAAAAATAAACTAAAAATGTTATCGAAAAACCTGCTTTACCGGCAAACGAACCTTATAGGTTAATAGCAAATTGACCTATTCAAATTTGAAGCATTTAATAAAAATTCGCTACCACAACGCACTTGCTGCGTCCCGAATTTCTTTTCTTACAAACATACAAAAATGCAATTATGTAAGGCGTGTTCGATTTTAAAAAAAAATTGTATCACCAACGACTTATGAGCCAGCCTGTGATTGTAGAAATATTTTTTTAAGATGAAACTCAAGACGCCTTATAATTAACGTACACAGTTTTTTTTTCTTACCTTTTTTCCGCCCTTAGGACTCGTCCACGTCTTTACCGCCCCGATAGCACCGCAGCCTTTGGCTTATTGTGTGCCTTGTTTAATAACGGATATATTGAGCTTTATTGATTTTTTTGCGAAAATCCCATAAAAATTATGGGATTATGGGAAATTATAATTACTCTATAGGTAAAACTACTGTGAAAGCATCAGGAAAAAGTGTCTATTTGAAATAAATTTTCTGCAAATATTTTAATAAAATGAAGGACAATCACGGTTGAAGCTGATACTTCAGGGTTTGTAAAACATTCTTCTTGCGACATTTTCTTTACATAACCCGTAATACTTTCAGGTTCTTTGCCTAAATGTTGCCAATTTTCACGTTTCAAATCGCGACTTTGACGTTTTGAAGAAAAAACCAATTTTAAATGCCTATAACTTTTTTGTCTTTAAACCTACAGACCTCTTTTGGTACATGGTTTACTCTTTATATTATAAACACGCGCACCAACTTTGGTTGCCCGTACTTTATTATTTCCGAAGCTATATTTTTTTTCCGAAAGAAAACACACCATTTTCCAGGAAAAATTTTGCCGGTTTTTCTTGCTAACGAACTTGTCCAAGCCACTTGCAAAATGAAGATACTCCGCAAATTTGATCACAACCGGTCCATAATTTTTTGAGTTATCGGTGTGATACATACATACATACATATATATATATATATATATATATATATATATATATATATATATATATATATATATATATATATATATATATATATATATATATATATATATATATATATGTAGTAGCAGTAGTGGGGAGCCCAACGCCAAGCAAGTAGGCCACCATGGGCCCTTTTTGCCAACCCCAGCAACCCAGCAACCATGCTCTACTCCTCCTCGATTCCGTCGCCAAACCAGCTCGACCTCGAGATAAAGGCCATGACGGTCTTCAATTGGACGGTATTTACCTGATTACTCTGCAGAGTCCTTGATCCGAACAATTCTGCTCGAAGACACCCAAAAGCCTCGCATTCACACAGGAGTGGTAAGACGTTTCCTCATCCCTGCCGCATTCCTGGCAAATGGGATCCCTCTCTACGCCTATCAATGTGAGGTGTCTTCTAAGGGCGCAGTGGCCTGTGAGCACCCCAAGGATGCGACGAAGCGTAGGTCGACTCCTTCCGAGTATCCAGACAGCTTTATCTCTGTCCGACCCCTCCACGAAGGCCCTCGCCTGCCTGCAGCCACCAACCGACCCCCAGTGCCTCTTCATTGCTTCCTCGGTCCACCTGTTTAAGGCGACAGAGACCGTCTTCCTACTTATACCTATCGCCGGCTCCGTGTCACAGAACGGCTGCCGGGAACCGAGCCTTGCGAGATTATTCGCCACGCCACAGTGTCCCAGAACCCACACTAGTTGTACCTCCTTTTTCCTGGCTAGTCCTCTGAGGGCGTCAGTGCACTCCTGAACCAGTGTAGACCTGATTCTGGCCGCGCAGACTGCCCGGAGGACTGCCTGGCTATCCGAGCAGATGTACACACATTTCTCGGGACTCCTCTTCACATCCTGTCTATTGGCCACAGACAGGATAGCGTACACCTCTGTTTCGAATGCTGTGATATATGTGCCAAGAGCATAGCTCTCGTGCACCCCCAGTCCCTCGATGTATATTCCTCCCCCGGAGGATTGTTGGTCCTCCAGCCGCGATCCGTCGGTGAAATAGACCAGGCTTGCGGGCTGGAATTCAACCTCATTTTCCCTCCACTGATCCCTACTGGGGATCCTGAGGGTGTATGGCCTAGTCAACCTAATATCATCCTCGGCCTCCTGCACCTTTATGGCGGAAATCGGAATTTCCTTTTGCACCTCCTTGGCGACTCTTGCATGCCCTATTACTGCTCCCTCTCCGCACCAGTTGCGTCTCGCATTTTGAGATGCGACGCCATAGACTCCCTTCTGATACAGATAGGAAGCGGTGGCAGCATCAACAGGACATCTAGCGCGGCTGAGGGTGTTGTCCTCATAGCGCCTGTGATACCCAGGATTGCTAGCCTTTGGAGTTTGGCCAGCTTCCTGCTGGTAGTCTGATTTACACCGCACCACCAGACCAACGCCCCATAAAGGATTCTCGGCCTGACGATCGCAGTGTAGATCCAGTGAAGAATCCGAGGATTAACTCCCCAGGTCCTCCCTATCACTCGGCGCAGCTGCCAGAGGGTCGCTACTCCCTTCCTTACAACTCGTTCTATTTGCGACCGCCATGTTAGTTTGCAGTCCAGGATCACCCCCAGATATTTGACCTCCCGCCCTAAAGCTAAAGGTTTTCCAAACATCACGAGCGCCCTAAACCCCTCTACCTTCCTCTTCTTGGAAAATAGGATCATCTCCGTCTTCGCCGGGTTTACGGAGAGTCCCAGCTCACCACACCACTTTTCGATTTTGCTACAGGCAGCTTGCATGCACTCACAGACGACGCCAATGAATTTGTCGGTGACTAAGACCAGCCCATCATCAGCATACGCCTGGGCGTAGAAGCCATTCTCGGAGAGCCGCTCCAAGAGGCCGTCCATGACCAGACACCATAGATGGGGCGAAAGGCAGCTGCCCTGAGGGCAGCAACCGGAAATTTCACAAAGCTGAATATATTTTCTCAATATAGCTTAGATAATCACAAGAAAATTTTGTTTAAAGTTTTTTCGGCTAACTCTAAGGGTAAGTGATATATACAGGAATTAACACTATTGGGACACCCTGTATGTATACATATCTATATATATATATATATATATATATATATATATATATATATATATATATATATATATATATATATATATATATATATATAAACATACAAAAATTGAAACTGACCCTGGATATGGGGGGCTTGTTCGCGCGCTCATTTTCAAAATTCACAAGTGGGAAACTCCTCATTAGTGAATTGTTTGTAAAGAAGATTCACTAATTGATGAATGTAGATACTGTCAGTCTCTTTAAAAGAAACTTGTGTTACAAATTTCATTAAAGTTTCAAAAGCTTATCAGAAGAAATCCTAATTCATACCCATGAAGTCAATTCATTATTCAAATAACTTACCTAATTGAACAGTTAATCAACAAATATTAACGTTAATATTCTTATTCTTTGATTTCCATACATTCCCTTACTATTTAACCTCAAACCAGAACTGTCAAACCCTGATAAATAAACAAAATACGTGTACATTCTTAAGTGTTCAATTTTAGTGAATTTTCTTAAAAAAATTCACTAATGAGGAGATCTCGACTTTTGAATTTTGAAAAAATTTCTTCAAATGAGCGCTAATTAGGCCCCCCAGAACACATATCCGGGGTCAGTTTGAATTTTTATATGTTTATATATATATATATATATATATATATATATATATATATATATATATATATATATATATATATATATATATATATATATATATATTTATATATATATATATATATATATATATATATATATATATATATATATATATATATATTTATATATATATATTTATATATATATATATATATATATATATATATATATATATATATATATATATATATATATATATATATATATATATATATATATATATATATGTATCACACCGATAACTCAAAAAATAATGGGCCGATTTTGATTAAATTTGGTGAATAAATTCCCTTTGCAAATGGCTTGGATAAGTTCGTAAGCCAGGAAAATCTGCCCAGGTTTTCCCGGAAAATTTTGTGTTTTCTTTCGAAAAAAATTTATATCTCCGGAATTAACAAAGCAAGCGCAACCAAATTTGGTATGCTAGTTAATATCCTTATAAAGTAAGCTACCTACCAAAATTTAGCTATGTAGGTCAAAAGACAAAAAAGTTATGGGCATTTAAAGAAAAATAAATTGGGGTTTTCCTCAAAACGTCAAAGTTGCGATTTAAAACGTCAAAATCGGCAACATTTAGGCAAAGAACTTGAATCTAATACGGGCTATGGAAATCAAATGTCTCAAGAAGGATGTTTTACAAACTCTGAAGTCTTAGTTTCAACCGTCATTGTCCTTCATTTTACTAAAATGTTTCCAGAAAATTCATTTCAAATAGACCCTTTCTCTGATGCTTGGCAGTAGCCTTAGCTGTAGAATTTATCGTTTAATGGTATATAATTTTTGTCGAATTTTCGTAAAAAATCAATAAAGGTCAATATATCCGTTATTATACAAGATATGAAGAAAATTTGTATATATTAATTATAGGGTGTCTTGAGCTACATCTTAAAAAATATTTCTACAATCACAGGTGGCCCATAAGTCGTTGGTGATACAAATTTTCTTCTTTTTTTTTTAATCAAACACGCCTTATGTTATTGCATTTTTGAATTTTTCAGCGATGCATGTTTGTAAGAAAAGAAATTCTGGACGCAGCAAGTGCGTTGTGGTAGCGAATTTTCATTAAATGCTTCAAATTTGAATAGCTCAATTTGCTATTAACCTATAAGGTTGACCAAGAAACGAGTTTTTCCGGGAACACTTTAAGTTTACTTTTGAAAATTTTTGTACATTTTCACACAATAAAGTTATTTTGATGAAACATGGTACATTGTTTTTACTATATAGGTTATACTGGTAACCAAAATTGATGCCTGCTTTCTTAAAAAGGAAACACACATATTTGCAATTAAAAACATTTTTATGAAAATTCACTACCATAACGCACTTGCTGCGTCCAGAGTTTTAAAAGTATAATATAGGTACAAGTTGTTATATCTATTTCAATGACAATCATTTACTGCTTAACCTCAAAACATAAATGTCAATCCATAATTAATGAACAAAACATGTTCCTATTCTGTAGTTTCCAATTTTAAAAGCTTAATATAGTCATTTACTTAACCTCAAAACAGCTGTCAAACCATGTTTTTTTATGTATCCAATATATAATAAATTTAAAAAGTTAAAAAGTTATGTAAAGTTAATGAAGGTATTTAATTGTTTCGCCCAAAAATTAAATAATAAAATATGAGCATGTTTAAATTGGTAACATTAAAATGAGTGACTGGTTGTCGCAACTAGCAAAGCATACCTATAAACTGTGAAACGTATAAAAGGGGCCAATAAAACATCTTTGATTACATTTGATAACATAACCAGAGGTGAAGCAATTTTGATAACAAACGTATGCAAGAGTAAAATTAATATGTAGGGAACATTTCGCAGTTTTATACTTCCATACAATTCTCTGTGTATAGAGGCCCATAAAACATGAAACTAGCTATAAAAGCCCAGATCAGCGGCGGCAATGCTTGCAGCGCCACGTAGCACCAACATACAGCACTAGTGCAGGCCGGACGGACTATCCGGACTACTCGACTCACAACTCAAAGTCGCAGCCTCTGTTATATCGAGGGAGCCTTTTACTTGGCCCAACTTTCAATTTACTCAGGATTGTATTCTCGTGGAGGCCCGACATAACTCACCGACCAGAATTATGGCCTTTTTAGATTAATTGAAAATTTAAATTGATTGGCGTCATAAAATGACTTGTGTACAATTTTATCATTCGGAAATGTATCCAGAACAAATACAAGCAGCTTTATCGTCCCTGTTTGCCAAACTTTTTATAATATTTTACCCAAAAACATTTCGTTTATAATATCATAGAATAATTTTGAGAGCTATTCTGTCCCAACACACACAATCAATCCCACAACGTAAATACATATTATAAAGTCTTGTGGTGAGCATGACCAAAATATTATTTTAAATGTTTAGATTCTTCAGACAGGCCGAATAGCACAGTTCGCGAGGTGAGTAACCTCTAGAATTGGACTAGGAGGTCGCGGGTTCGAGTCCCGTATTCAGACAGTCGGTCTTTTTCATTCGAATGTGGAAAGGCCGGCTTCTAATGCGTTATGCGTGGTGTCCTTTGTCTATCTAGCTATATATATATATATATATATATATATATATATATATATATATATATATATATATATATATATATATATATATATATATATATATATATATCTATGTTTTTAGTGAATTTTCTTAAAAAAAATTCACTAATGAGGAGATCCCGACTTTTGAATTTTGAAAAAATTTTCTCAAATGACCGCGAACTAGGCCCCCTAGAACACATATCCGGGGTCAGTTTCAATTTTTATATGTTTATATATATATATATATATTTATATATATATATATATATATATATATATATATATATATATATATATATATATATATTTATATATATATATATTTATATATATATATATATATATATATATATATATATATATATATATATATGTATCACACCGATAACTCAAAAAATAATAGGCCGATTTTGACTAAATTTGGTGGAAAAATTCCTTTTGCAAATGGCTTGGATAAGTTCGTTAGCCAGGAAAATCTGACCAGGTTTTCCCGGAAAATTTTGTGTTTTCTTTCGAAAAAAATTTATATCTCCGGAATTAACAAAGTAAGGGCAACCAAATTTGGTACGCTAGTGAATATCCTTATAAGTAATCTACCTACCAAAATTTAGCTATGTAGGTCAAAAGACAAAAAAGTTATAGGTATTTAAAGAAAAATAAATTGGGGTTTTCCTCAAAACGTCAAAGTTGCGATTTAAAACGTCAAAATCGGCAACATTTAGGCAAAGAACTTGAATCTAATACGGGATATGGAAATCAAATGTCTCAAGAAGAATGTTTTACAAATTCTGAAGTCTTAGTTTCAATCGTCATTATCCTTCATTTTACTAAAATGTTTCCAGAAAATTCATTTCAAATAGACCTTTACTTTGATGCTTGGCAGTAGCCTTAGCTTTAGAGTTTATCGTTTAATGGTATATAATTTTTGTCGAATTTTCGTCAAAAATCAATAAAGCTCAATATATCCGTTATTATACAAGATATGAAGAAAATTTGTATATATTAATTATAGGGTGTCTTGAGCTACATATTAAAAAAATATTTCTACAATCACAGGATGGCCCATAAGTCGTTGGTGATACAAATTTTCTTCTTTTTTTTTAATCAAACACGCCTTATGTTATTGCATTTTTGAATTTTTCAGCGATGCATGTTTGTAAGAAAAGAAATTCGGGACGCAGCAAGTGCGTTATGGTAGCGAATTTTCATTAAATGCTTCAAATTTGAATAGCTCAATTTGTTATTAACCTATAAGGTTGACCAAGAAACGAGTTTTTCCGGGAACACTTTAAGTTTGCTTTTGTAAATTTTTGTACATTTTCACACAATAAAGTTATTTTTATGAAACATGGCACATTGTTTTTACTATATAGGTTATACTGGTAACCAAAATTGATGCCTGCTTTCTTAAAAAGGAAACACACATATTTGCAATTCAAAACATTTTTATGAAAATTCACTACCATAACGCACTTGCTGCGTCCAGAGTTTTATTATATATATATATATATATATATATATATATATATATATATAATATATATATATATATATATATATATATATATATATATATATATATATATATATATGTCGTACCGATAACTCAAAAAATAATGGGCCGATTTTGATGAAATTTGGTACGTACCTTCCTTTTTGTAAGTGGCTTGGATAAGATCATTAGCCAGGAAAATTCTTGTATCTCTGAAATTGACAGAGCTATGACAACCAAATTTGGCATATGCGTTTCTACTATCAAACGTATTCTGCATACCGAAATTTAAAACTCTAAGTTAAAAAAAATTATAGGTTAAAAAAAATTTGGGTGCCACTGCTGATCAGAGGAAAGCACAAGAACAAAATATTTTATGCGGTCAACAAAATCAATTGAATGTTACATACAACGGTTAAGTTTTCTTGACGCAAAAAGTCAAGAAGTGGCAGAAAAAATAGTTTGAAAATTTTAAAATTTTTCTTCTTAAAACGTTAAAGTCGCAATTTGAAAAGTCAAAATTTGAAATTTTTACACAAACAATCCGAAACAAATATGGATTATCCAGAAGAAATGTCATAATAAGTGTGCTTTATAAAGCCTTAAATTTCTGCTTCAACCATCATTGTCCTTCAGTTTACTAAACTATTTTCAGAAAATCCATGTCAAATAGACCCTCTTTCTGATGCTTTGGCAGTAGTTTCAACTATAGAGTTTATGGTTTAATACTCTATATTTTAGCAAATTTTCGTAAAAACAAATTCGTTATTTAGAAGTCCGCAGCTTATGAATTTTAAAAAGATTTCTTCAAATCAACGCGAACTAGAACCCCTAAAACCCATATACGGAGTCAGTTTCAGTTTTTGTCTGTTTACACATATACAGGGTGACGCATTTCTATGGTAAAGCTCAATATATCCGTTATTATACAAGATATGAGAAAAAGTTATATACGTTAATTATAGGGTATCTCGAGCTGCATCTTATAAACTTAATTTTATAAACACAGGCTGTCCCATAAGTTGTTGGTGATACACACTTTCTTCTTTTAATAGAACACCTCTTATGTTATTGCATTTTTGCATTTTCCATCGAATTAATGCATATTTGTAAGGAAAAAAATGATATCGTTCATCTTTTTTGAGTTCTTTCAATTGTTTTGCAACTTTTCACGTTTTTGGCACATATCGCAAACACATATAACAAATTATGATACAGCCTTTTTATCAATAGATAGTGGACCCACATGGAAATGACGGGTTCAGAGAGCTTTTTCTTTGTATTACTCGTCGAAAAAATCGAGCTGCCATATACAGGCACTCGCAAATATTGGCTGATTTCGAAAAGTTTTCGCAGAAATCTTTTTAGTGTTTCCGTAGAAATCATTTTCTATAAGATTTTTGTGATATATTGGTAATTAATAATAAATGTTTCGTAAGTTATTGTAAAAAATGTTGTCGAATTTTTGTGAAAAATACAATTTAGTGTAATTAGTGCAATTTCTGTAAAAAAAATATGATTTTTTGTAAATCAAAATTTTGCAAAATTTCATATTTTTTAAAATTTCTGGTTCTAAATGTTTGTGAATAATTATATCTTGGCAGGTGTGTAAATAGCTTGAAGAGGTTCGTTGGCCAGGAAAATGGGCCCGGTTTTTCTGGAACTTTTTCAGTTTGTTTTCAGAAAATGTTTGTACTTTTTGAAACAACGAAGCTATTTTAATGATATATGGTACATTGTTAGTACTATATAGGTAGGCGCCTCCGTGGCCGTGCGGGAAAGTCGATTCAGACTTTCCAATACGGACTCGGGGGTCGACGGTTCGATCCTCACCGGCGGCGGATGATTTTAATCACTGTCGTCGTTGAGATCGAGCTCAAGGTGGAGGGTAGGTTAGTTTAGATGAGCAAAAAGGGTCAGCAATGGCCTAATTGCCAGTAAGCATCTTACCTTTACCTTTAGTACTATATAGGTTATACTGCCAACCAAATGTCCTTTTTTCAAACAAGATATATTTGCCATTAAAAACATTTTTACGAAAATTCCTGCGTCTAGACTTTTGATCTTTAAATTTCTTCAATATTTACTTACGCTTTTAATATGTCATCACCAGAATACAAATTTGGTACGTTTTGTAATACCTGATCAACACTTGAGAACTTTTATTAATCACGCGAACTGTGGCTCTCCTTGTTAATGTCAATCTCAATAGAAATATCATTACAAATTAGAAATGTTGAAAAGGCTAAATAGGTAATAGGTCATGGGGAAGAAAAAATGAACTTGTGGATATTATAATATATATTATGTAGGTAGGTATATTGCAATACAAGATAGGACAGTGGAACACGAACATGGATGGCACACCACCATTCTCCTAGTAAATCATGCTAGTCCCTAGAAATTGTAAATGGGAGAGGTCTTATTGTATGTAATGTTTTATGGGTCATAACAGGTTTCATACCTCAACGCAAACTATAAAAACTAAAATATATGGTGTTAGATTCCAGATTTAGTGTCATATAGTCGTTAAAACATATTCGCTGGTTGCAAGGTAGCACTGCCGTTTGCCGGTGCTAGTATATTAGTATACTGCTGCCGTTATTCGCAGAATAATGCATATTATCCTGATAAGTGTCATGGATGCTGCTGCTGCTGCTGCTGCTGCTGCTCTACCTTTATCATATTATAGCTTCTAGCTTGATTAGATTAGGTTTATTTTAATATCGCTCTTTCATATTGCATATTATTTGACTTTAATTTCATATCGAGCCACTCTACGTCATAAAAACCTCTAATCTACGCCAGGGTGGAAGTTAAGAACGATCGACATTTTGTGTCTAAAGAACAGAGCATAAATACACTTAGTAAATTCCGTATTATTACATTTTAGAGACACCTATGAGCTGAATTAAAGTGTAAACTTAATATTGTTTGATTAGGTAGGGAACCGTGAAGCAGCACAGAATCCTTACCATTTATCTTTTACCACTAACCTATTGTTTTAATTCCTTTGTAGTGAATTTTTTCTGCTAAAATTCACTAAAATTCGATCTCGACTATTAAACGACATCACACACAATATTTTCGTTTTATACCCTCTTCTGGCCTCCAGGGGCACCCCATATATTTTTTTCATAAATGCTATGACTTTTAGTAAATTTTCATTAATAAAGTTCACTAACAGAGAGGAGGTAAGGAGGTTTGTAAGACTTTTGGAAAATTTCTGAAATGAGCGCAAATTAGGGCCCCTAGTACCCAAATCCACGGTCAGTTAAAAAGTTTATATATATTTGTGTGTGTGTGTGTGTGTGTCCAACCGAAAACTCAAAAAATACTTGACCAATCAAATCCAAATTTGGAAGTCCCCTTCGCCTTGTTAATAGCTCACTTACTTTAAAAAAATATGCAAAAAACTGCTTTAAAACGCAATATCTTTTAAATTACTAGATGTACGAAACTAAATCTTTACAAGCAGGTATATGTAATATAAGTGGTCCTATTTACCAAATTTGAACTGAATCGGTTTAGTAAATCTTAAATTATAACTAAATAAATAATCTACGATATGACCTGAAATTACCTCTGAATGGATGCATATGATGTTAGACAAGGTCAGACAGATAAATCAGGGTTCCGCTGCCATTGCAAACAGAATCTCCAAATTAAGCTTTAAACGGACAGGCTACGAAAGTATGTCGCAATAAATAATCAGCGGGGTTGCCATTTGCGACAAGTTTAATCTGAATCTGAATATAGAAAAAAACTCTGGACGCAGCAAGTGCGTTATGGTAGTGAATTTTCATTAAAATGTTTTTAATAGCAAATATGTGTTTTTTTTTCTTCAGAAAGCAGGCATCAAATTTGGTTACCAGTATAACCTATATAGTAAAAACAATGTGCCATGTTTCATCAAAATAACTTTATTGTTTGAAAACGTACAGAAATTTCCGAAAGTAAACTTAAAATGTAACCGAAAAAATCCGTTTCTTGGTCAACCTTATAGGTTAATAGCAAATTGAGCTTTTCAAATATTAAGCATTTAATCAAAATTCGATACTATAACGCACTTGCTGCGTCCAGAATTTCTTAACTTACAAACATGCATTATATTTCGATGGAAAATGCAAAAACATAAGGCGTTTTCCACTAAAAAAAATATTATTTGTATCACCAACGACTTATGGGTCACCTGTGATGGTAGCAATAATTTTTTAAGGTGTAGCTCAAGACAGCGTATAATTAATGTATACAATATTTTTTCATATCTTGTATAATAACGGAGATATTGAGATTTATTGATTTTTTACGAAAATTCTACAAAAATTATATACCATTAAACGATAAATTTTATAGCTAAGGCTACTGCCAAGCATCAGAGAAAGGGTCTATTTCAAATGAATTTTCTGGAAATATTTTAGTAAAATAAAGGACGATGACGGTTGAAACTAAGACTTCAGGGTTTGTAAAACATTCTTCTTAAGACACTTTCTTTCCAGAGCCCGTATTAGATTCAAGGTCTTTGCCTAAATGTTGCGAATTTCGACGTTTTAAATTGTCACTTTGACGTTTTGAGGAAACCCCCAATTTATTTTTCTTTAAATGCCCATAACTTTTTTGTCTTTTGACCTACAGAGCTAAATTTTGGTACGCACCTCACCTATAATAACATAAATCAGCGTACCAAATTTGGTTGCCCTTACTTTGTTAATTCCGAAGATATAATTTTTTTTTTGAAGGAAAACCCAAAATTTTCCGGGAAAACCTGGGCCGATTTTTCTGACTAACGAACTTATCCAAGCCATTTGCAAAAGGAAGGTATTCACCAAATTTGATCAAAATCGGCCCATTATTTTTTGAGTTATCGGTGTGATACATATATATATATATATATATATATATATATATATATATATATATATATATATATATATATATATATATATATATATATATATATATATATATATATATATATATATATATATATATATATATATATATATAAATATATATATATATAAACATATGAAACTGATCCCGGATATGTGTTCTGAGGGACCTAATTAGCGCTCACTTGAAGAAATTTTTTCAAAATTCAGAAGTCGGGATCTCCTTATTAGTGAATTTTTTTAAGAAAATTCACTAAAACTCTAGACGCAACAAGTGCGTTATGGAAGTGAATTTTCATAAAAATTCATTGATTGTTGTTGCCCTTACTTGGTGAAACTTGTCATAAAAATGTTTTTAATTACAAATATATCGCTCTAATGCAAGCAGGCAACAATTTGGTTACCGGTATAACCTATATAGTAGGAACAATCTACCATATTTTATCAAAATAATTATTTGAAAATGTGAACCAATTTTCCGAAAATAAACTGTCTGAGAAAACTGGTCTCCTAGCCAATGAACCTTAGGTTAATAGCAAATTGAGTTATTGAAATTTGAAACATTTAATGAAAATTCGCAAGCAAAACGCCCTTGCTGCGTTCATACAAAAATTTTCCAAAAATAAAGTTAAGTGTTGGTTTCCTAACCAACAAAACTTACGTTAATAGCAAATTGAGTTATTGAAATTTGAAGAATTTAATAAAAATTTGCTACGAAACCGCATTTACTGCGTCCAGATTTTTTTCTTACAAACATGAATCATATTCTATAAAAAATGCTAAAATGCAGTAACGAATTTGTTCTACGAAAATTAGCTAAAAATTATAGACCATTAAACCATAAACTTCACTAAACCTACAGCGAAAGCATCAACTTAACTAAACCGACAGCCAAAGCATCAGAGAAAGGGTCTATATGAAATGAATTTTCTGTAAATATTTGATGAAGGGCAATGACGGTTGAATCTGAAACATTACGGTTCGCAGAACACTCTTCTTGCAACATTTTCTTATCAGAATCCGTATTTGTTTCAAGTTCTTTGTCTAAACATTGTCAATTTTGACGTTTTAAATTGCGAGTTTGGCGTTTTGAGGAAAACTCCAAAATTTGTTTCTTTAGCTGCCCGTAACTTTTTTATCCTTAAACTTAGAGACCCAAATTTTGGTACGTGGTTCACTTTTTATAATACAAATACGCGTACCCAATTTGGTTGCCCTCACTTTGTTATTTCCGAAGATATGAATTTTTTTTAGAAAGAAAATACAAAATTTTCTAGAAAAACCTTGTCCGATCCTGCTGGCTAACGAAGATATCCAAGCCACTTGCAAAAGGAAGGTACTCACCAAATTTGATCAAGATCGGTCTATTATTTTTTGAGTTATCGGTACGATATATATATATATATATATATATATATATATATATATATATATATATATATATATATATATATATATATATATATATATATATAAACACGGATCTCCCCATTAGTGATTCTTTTTTAAGAAAATTCCTTAAAAAAGAAAATTTGAAACACCAACGACTTATGGGCCAGCCTGTAATTGTAGAAATATGTTTTAAGATGTAGCTCAAGACCCCCTATAATTAATGTATACATTTTTTTTCGTATCTTGCATATTAACGGATATATTGAGCTTTAAAGATTTTTTACGAAAAATCGACAAAAATGGTATACCATTAACCGATAAACTCTATAGCCAACACTACTGTCAAAGCATCAGAGAAAGGGTCTATTTGAGATGAATTTTCAATATTTTAGTAAAATAAAGGACAATGACGATTGAAACTAAGACTTCAGGTTTTGTAAAACATTCTTCTTGAGATATTTTCCTTCCATAGCTCATATTATTTTCAGGTTCATTGCCTAAATTTTACCAATTTTGACGTTTTAAAACGCGACTTTGACGTTTTGAGGAAAACCCAATTTTATTTTTCTTTAAATGTCTGTAACTGAAAACGTCAAAATTCGCAACATTTAGGCAAATAACTTGAATCTAATACGGGCTATGGAAAGAAAATGTCTCAAGAAGAATGTTTTACATACACCGAACTCTTAGTTTCAACCGTCATTGTCCTTCATTTTACTAAAATATTTCCAGAAAATTCATTTCTAATAGACCCTTTATCTGATGCTTGGCAGTAGCCTTAGCTATAGAGTTTATTGTTTAATGGTATATAATTTTTGTCGAATTTTCGTAAAAAATCAATAAAGCTCAATATATTTGTTATTATACAAGATATGAAAAAATATTGTATACATTAATTATACGGTGTTTTGAGCTACATCTTAAAAAATTATTGCGACAATCACAGGGTGGCCCATAAGTCGTTGGTGATACAAATAATTTTTTTTTGTCGAAAACACCTTATTTTTTTGCATTTTCCATCGAAATAGAATGCATGTTTGTAAGTTAAGAAAATCTGGAGGCAGCAAGTGCGTTGTGGTTGCGAATTTTGATTAAATGCTTCATATTTGAAAAGCTCAATTTGCTATTAACCTATAAGGTTGACCAAGAAACGGATTTTTTCAGTAACACTTTTGGTTTACTTTTGGAAATTTCTGTACGTTTTCAAACAATCAAGTTATTTTGATGAAACATGGCACATTGTTTTTACTATATATGTTATACTGGTAATCAAATTTGATGCCTGCTTTTTCTATATAGGTTATACTGGTAACCAAAATTGATGTCTGCTTTCTTAAAAAGAAAACATACATATTTGCAATAAAAAGATTTTTATGAAAATTCACTACCATAACGCACTTGCTGCGTCCCGAGATTTTTTTATACATTGAGGGTGGTTGTAGGCATGCATAAGGTGGAGAAGAACCCCCGCGATGAAGCAGCGCACCAAGATTTTCAAATTATGTTTAAATTGTTACCTCATTTCATTTGGTTAAAATATTTTTCCAGAAATTAATTTGAGGTTGGCTTGTTTAGTTTGTTTAGTTAGTCTCACATAGAGAGCTACAATATTTGATCATTAAAAAAGCATGGGCACAGAAACAGTACATAAGTGCTAAAAGGGGTCTGGGTGCAGCAAGTACGTTATTTGGTAGAGAATTTTCGTAAAAATATTTCAAATTGATAACTCAATTTCCCATTAAGTTAGAATCTTCAATCTTGAGCCATAGTAAAACGCAGCGTAGGTACTAAATTAAAGAAAAGTAACATAATGAGCTTCGCGAATAACTAATAATTTGTTTCGAAAAACGAAAGTTCTTGAATTACCTGATATTTCTCAGATTTTTGCAAAGGCTGCAACATTGTCCAACGCTGAAAGTAGCTTTAAAAAGACTGGTATGCACCCCTACGATCCTCATGTATTCAGAGAGGTCGATTTTGCACCTGCAGAGCTTACAGAAAGGGCGATATTCATCAACAACACAGCACCTGATCCATCGACATCCACTAATAATCAATGTGATAACACTTTGTTGCAAAGCAGCAGGAAAATAACTACAAGTGCACAAACTTCATCAACTTCAACTTGCGTTCGAGATCCACCTTTCGATCCAAATGAAACTTTGCTTAGTCCACAAACAACTTCTAAAGTTGGGTCAGTAGGGTTAATATCTCCCCAAGCAATTCTACCTTTACCAAAAGTTGTGCCAATACAGTCACTCAGAGGTCAGCGCAAACGTGGAAAAATTGCCATTATAACATCATCGCCATATATGAATGAGCTCGATAATTCTCAAACCTCACGTCACATTAAACCACCAAAGCAAGTAAGGAAAGATCTGTTTAGTGAGGAAACTTCAGCGTCATTAAATAAAAATAAGAATACTAAAACGAATACTAGATCAGCATCATTAAAGAAGATATTTAAGCAGGTCAGTTCTTCATCTTCGGAATGCTATGACTCGGACAAGATTTGCGAAGACTCTTCAAATAATTCGGATTTTGTTGGCAGAGAAAGCGATGACTCCGTCGAAGAATCAGAGACAAAATTTACCCTGGTTCAAAAAGAAATATGTTTAAGCGATTTTGTAAGTATTTCGTTGAAGCAAGAGAGAAAGCAGGTTTATAAAGAGTTCGTGAGCCAAATCGTCCAAGTGGTTCAAGAAGAAAAAATGAGCTGGGAGTAGCTTATGTAGTCAAGTTCATGAGAAACTATCGTCAGCATACAGACATTTTTCAGTATCATATGTAAAAATGAAATAACCGGTCTTTTGTCAAAGTTTAATACTCTTAGACATGGCAAAGTTTTATTTTCATAAAGATTACATTATTAATATGTTTGTTTAATTTCACATTGCCTGACTAATAATTACACTTACTTTACTTTGCCCCCCTAATGATTTCAGTTTGCCTCACCAGGTGGGATAAACTGAAATAAAGTGATGTTACAAAAGAAAGCTTTATAGATTTAAATTATGACCACCTAGTTTTTAATATCCAACTAAAACATTAGTAAATGTACTGTAAGTTATTTCCTCAGCTTAAAAAACCGATCTTCAAATTTGTACAAAATATGATTTTTTCATTCTTAGCTATTCCACCTTACCCCACTTTCCATGGGCGTCTGTATGCTTCTCTCATCCTGACCCCTCTGATATCTCACAAAACGTCACCGAAATTATCCAAGTTGGTATGGAGTTATTTATTCCACGTACACAGAAAACCCCTGCAGCCACTCAAAAGCCCTGGTTCTCTAAACGCTGGGACAAGGCCAGACTTGAAAAGGTCAAAGCTCACAAAAACTTCTACACAATCCCAGTCAAGAAAACCGTCAAACATTTAACGATGTAAGAAACCGCTATGTCCGCATTCTTTCTAAGGCAAAAAACTCGTTTAATAACCACATCAAAAACAAAGTCCTCTTAAGCTCCAGCGGCAGCAAACCCTTCTAGACTCTTGCTAAATCAATTGGGAATAATTTCTGCAAGAGCACGTTCCCACCTCTTGTCTTAGGGGATGAAATTGTTTCTACCGCCCTGGACAAGGCTGAACTTTTTGCCTCGTTGTTCGCCGGCAATTTTACTCTCAACCCACCTCCAAATGTTCAACCACCAACAGTCCCCATTGTCGCGCATAAAATGACGGATATTATTTTCAAAACTAGAAATGCACGAAAGATGCTCTTCTCTTAATACCAGGAAAGCCTCTGGCCTTGACGAGATCCCAGCAATTGTTCTCAAATAATGCGCATTAGAACTTGCTCCTGTCCTGACTCGTCTGTTTCAGACATCTTACAATAGAGGCATATTCCCTAGTAACTGGAAAACTGCTCGATTACAACCCGTCCCCAAGAAAGAATCGAAAGCGCTAGTTAGCAACAACAGGCCTATTTATCTCCTTTCAGTCATCTCTAAAGTGATGGAAAAGTATATAAACACCGAATTACTAAAATTTCTTGAAAAACACAGTCTAATCCACGACAGGCAGTATGGATTCCGTCAGCGCAGATCAACTGCCGACCTCCTGTCCTTTGTCACCCATTCTTGGAACAAGGCTATGGAACTACACGGTGAATCCCAGATTGTCGCTCTAGACATATCAAGTCCAGAATTAACAAGTTGTCTCTTTCCTCCTTGTCGACATCCACGGTACGACAGTATTTAGGCTGTAAGCACTCGTGGTGTGTTGTTGAAATAAAATTAAAAAAACCACTCACCCCTATACGCTGCGTACCAAATTGGGTTGCCATAGTTGCGTTATTTTCAGAAATACGAATTGTCCAAAACTTTTCAGGACATACTGGTCCGATTTTCCTGGGTAACAAAGTTTTCCAAGGCATTTACTAAAGGAAGGTGCCTTCCAAATTTAATCAAAATCTATCTGTTATTTTTGGACCTATCTGTGTGATACACACCTATACTTACATACGAAAATTATATAAAAACCGCACTGGGTTACAAATAACAATTACCTGCGATAGTAGAATATCCAAAACATAAGAGTAGTCTAGGTCTGTCCTGGTTTCTAATAGAGAGCAAGGATAATGCAGGGGGCAGGTCGCACAGCTCTACTTGCTGTATTGAACCGATTGTAAAGTTGCGGCCTTTTTACGACAGTTTGGTAATGTCTCCCTCTCTACAGGCACCAGCACTAAAAATGTTTGCACAAATCTTACGATTACCAATAAAACTTTCATACTATATAAAATTTAAACGTACTGCCCTGCTGCATGAGAAACCTTTCAGAACAACTCTTTCACACACACATCAATATTTTCCAGGCACCTTCATCAACAACTGCCACCAAAATATTTTAATTTTACGTTATTTATAAAAAGCATATTGCCGCTATTTGCGAGGCCAGCAACTATAACAAATAAAAGGTTTGTATGTGATAATCTCAATGTATTTTCATATAAACCAAAAAAATGTTCATATTGTTAATGAATGGTGTCGGCTATATATGAGTCGAGTGTGCCAGATATGAAGCATATTTAACAAATACCACATGGCTAATGAAGAACTGATTTTACTAATTTTGTTTGTAGTTTACTGAATATGAAAACAAATGTGTCCATCACGTCGGAGGAGGATCACAAGTGATTGTTTTACCATCAAAAGTTATTGCCACTGGCATTGATACATTCTAATTTATGGGCTCTTTCATTAGAAACGTTAAATAAACACCGAATAGCCATAACACAACCAGCCTGTTTTATTACCAATTCGACCTCTTATTATTGTTTATTGTTATTATTCAGAGGATTTATCTTTATAGAAAATTACATTCTAAGATTAAATTCCAAAAAACTTTTATAATATCCAATCAAAGCATTAGCAGCCATACTGACCACCATCTGATAATAATTTACAAATCATGCCTAATTATTTACTGCCTTTATCATAGACTTGTTTAAATGGTCATGATGTTGGATATATTGTATTGTAAAGGCTGGATGTAGTCTCACCATAATTAGAACCGCAGATCGGTTTCGTTCTAGTTAGAGCTCGTCATTGCGCTATATTAATTACAGCGAGAACACAGCTATCAGTTAATACAGCTGTGGTAGCCAGCCTTGTAGGACATGGTGAGATATACGACAGGTCGCCATCTCGGTGCAGAGCCAGGTAGTATGTTGTCACGACAGCTCCAATCAACACAACATGTTATAAAATAGAGACTGTGTACAACCAGTGTTCTACGAGGCTGGCTACCATAGCCGTATTACTTTATAGTTGTATTCTCGCTGTAATTACTATATCGCACTGACAAGCTCTAATTAGAGCGAAATCTGTCTGCGATTCTAATTATGGTGAGACTACATCTAGCCTTACATACATTGTCCCTATATTAGGAAATAAATCGGCCAGGGCTGACAATTTACAAAATTATTAGTTGCTTGTACACAGTCTCTATTTTATAACATTTTCTGTTAATTGGAGCTGTCGTGACAACATACTACCTGGTTCCTCACCGGGATGGCGATCGTGCCGTACATCTCACAATGTTCTAAGAGGCTGGCTACCATAGCCGTATTACTTTATAGTTGTGTTCTCGCCGTAATTAGTATGTCGCACTGACGAGCTCTAATAAGAGCGAAACCGGTCTGCGGTTCTAATTATGGTAAGAATACATCTAGCCTCACATACATTATCCCTATATTAGGGAAGAATTTAGCGAGGGCTGATAATTTCCAAAATTCTTAGTTGGTATGTACACAGTGTCCATTTTATAACATTTTGTGTAATTGGAGCTGTCGTGGCGGGGCTAAATCCGGAGAACAGGGTGGATGAGGAAGCAATTCGTTGCCCAATTTATGCAATTTCGCCATGGAGACTACATATGTGTGCACCCTTGCATTGTCTTGGTGGAAAATCACTTTTTTCTTGGCCAAATGCGGTCGTGTTTTCTTCAAATCGTCATTAAATCGGTCCAATAGGTTGGTATAGTATTTGCCATTAATTTTTCTTCCCTTTTGAAGGTAATCAATGTGGATTATACCGCATGCAACCCAAAAAACCGTCGCCATGACTTTATTAGCTGACAAACCTACCTTGGCCTTCTTCGGCGTCGATTTGCACGGAGAAACCCACTGTTTTGACTGCTGCTTGCTATCTGCTGTGTTGTGGTAAATCCATGTTTCGTCCACGGTTGCGAAACGGCGCAAAAACTCGTCCCTATTGCGGTTGAACAACGCCAAACACTCCTTCGAAGTTGTCACACGATTGCGTTTGTGGTCGATTGTGAGCAATCGCGGCACCCATCTTGCGGCTAGCTTTCTCATACCCAAGTGATCATGCAAAATCGAAACCACTGAGCCATGTGATATGCCTATGGCTTCCACTATCTCCCGCACTTTCAATCTCCGATCGGCCAACACTATATCGTGAATTTGTTTCGGGTATAGCGACCTCAACTGGGAGTCCAGAACGTTCGGCGTCATTTGTGCTTGTACGGCCGCAACGAAATTCAGTAAAGCACTTTTTTACCATTGAAATTAATGGTGCAGAGTCCCCATAGTACTTGTCAAGCTTGGCCTTGGTTTGGGAGAGTTTATTCCGCAAAAAATAATGTTTGATGAGCACATGAAATTCACTTTTTTCCATTTTCGTTATAACTCAAGAGGTTGTCTGCTTTCAATGGCTATCTAACACAAACTAAATGACGCAGCCTGTTTAAAATTTGACAGGAGTCAACTGACAGATGCTTGTTGACAGGAGCAGTGTTGGCCTTCCTGTGAAGAGGCGGGAAATTCAAAAAGTCACGGACTTATTGACCCGCCCTCGTATGTACCCAACCGATAACGTAAGGAATACTTCACTGATTTGGACCAAATTTGGAAATTACCCTTTTTTTGCTAATGGCTTGAGAGTTCGTTCATCAAATCTTAACGGCCAATTTTTCTTATAAAAAATTAAAAAATATTTTTTAAACGCAATATCTCTCAAATTTTCTAAGTGATTAAAAATGTACAACTTAAAAGAACATAGACAGACGTGGTTGTGTACCAATTTTCAAGTTGTTTGATCAAAGGAAAACACAGTTATTCGAAATTAATAATAAAATGATCCTAAAGTGCAAAAGAAACAGCTTAGTTGGACATCTTTAAGCTGCCTTTATCTCATTTTGCAGCTATATCTCCTTAGCAGAACCTCTGTAAACACCACAGGTCCCGTAACTTTCTTAGAGGTTGCTCCAAAGGAATTTTTCTTGTTTACATTGTTCTCGTTTATGCATTGATGGTGATTGTGGGCATGCAGAAGGGGATGGAGAACCCTCGCGACGAAGCAGTGAACCAAGATTTTCATTTTATGTTTGAATTGTTATCTCGCTTCATTTCTTTAAATATTTTTCCAAAAAGATTTTGCCATGTTTTTCAGTCTTACATAGTAAGCTGCAATATTTTATCATTGTCAAAAAGTATGGATACAACAACCGTAATTAAGTGTTGGAAAGGGTTGTAACCTCCCTTAAATTTATTACTTGGTAATAGGCAAGCAGTAATATATAATATATGCGGGACCTCAAGTGAACCCAAATCTGGTCAGTAGTAAGGTCACTATTTCCATT
Organism: Tillus elongatus; assembly: GCA_964006375.1. Classification (NCBI taxonomy): domain Eukaryota; kingdom Metazoa; phylum Arthropoda; class Insecta; order Coleoptera; family Cleridae; genus Tillus; species Tillus elongatus. The sequence goes on along the minus strand of OZ023264.1, from coordinate 155,361 downwards.
TCCTATAAGTCCTACCCTAAAAAGTTTCTATCAGATTTATAATTAGCAGGATTAGACATGCTTTATAAGGTTTGAAGATCTTATTATTGTTTACTACTTACGCTGTTGTTGTGTTGTTGCACTGTCTGAAGTCTCATATTTATCAGCGCTCCAAACTAGTGCCTGGTTACGATGATTCTTCTAAAAGTTAATTTTCGATATCTAGGAAATCGAGATCAAGAGTTCTTATGAGCGTCGTCACGGTAGGTCAAACGGGTTTAAAGAGGAATTAATTTTCAATTAGACAGACATGTTAATGTAACAAAATATTAAATTTATTCACATGAATTAAATTTGGAATAGTGAACACAAAAAAAAATTTAATAAAATGGTTGGTAACTCAAAATAAACATTAATTGTACACAAATAGAAATCAAATAAATAGCAAGACCTTCAATAACAAGAAATTATCAATTAACATGCATATGACAGAATAATGAGATAAATGCGGTTGTATCTTACTAAAGAAATATAAGCACTTACATATTGAGGTATACTAAAAATCAGATACTGTGTGTCGGCAGCTCAAAAGTAAACAAATTATTATGTAAATTATTTGACGTTTGTCAATTAACTTGGTTAATTTTATATTTAGATCCAGGCCAGTTCTTAGAGTAAGGCTCAATTTAATATATATATATATATATATATATATATATATATATATATATATATATATATATACGTGAAAACACTGTAGTAATTATTGAAAATAAGTGATATTAAAGATAATGTACAGGTTAGATCTTTTTACAGACAAGATTCACTGATTACAATTTCAAAAACGACGTGTTTAAATTTATAAAAACTGAGATAATTCCAGAGATTAAACAGGAAATCTATAATTATTTTAACAGCACCTCCCTGACATATTTAAACTCAAAACTTGATTAAGTGAGTTTGAAAGTTCAGATTATAAAACGTTCAGATATCTTCTGCCTTGAATTACCTGGTTTTATTGGGGATGCCCTCCAAGTTGGATCTACTAAGAATGCCTGACACAAGTTTCAATGACCTCGATATGAGAGAAGAAGCTGGGCAAAACAGTGATGCTTCCCATTGGTGCTCACTGCAGGTGGATTTGTTGTTTCACGTGTACAAGACCATTTGACACCTAGGTCGATATTCTGAATTCGCTTGTTGGAAACTTCGCGAATCGGAATTTAAACGTAAATTAAAGCAGCAAGGCAACAGGTTGAAACAAAGAACCACAACTTAACTTTCGTTTTTTTGCTAACTACGATATTTATTTAAACTCGAAAATAACTAAAACATTTCAAATAACAACTGAGTATTGTTAGAAGCCAGTATAGGTAACAGAAAGACTATTAAAAACTTAGTTTATAAGACAATTCGCGAGACATCTAAAGTCAACGTGTTTACGCCACAGGCGTCAGTGCCAGACTCCCAGAGGTAGAGAGCGTTCTGCTGCTCCTGACCCCTGCTCGAAATTTTCAGAGTCATGAGCGTTAGTGGCTATGTACGAGCTCTTTCTCGCCTTTATTCTTCTAATGAGATAAAACGAGACCTCCAATCGTTGGCGAAGTCACCGACGTCTTCTATACACACCTCCACCATAATGCACTCGTCTGTTTATTTTCTAACCGATTTTCTAGATTTCATCATAATTACGTCAGCTTTTACCTAGAATTTCAGGACAATAGAGATGTTTATTTTCCCCAACAAAATGCAACGTTTTTCAATATTTAGATTTCGACGTATATTATAGGGAGTTCAGTACGCTTCTTACGATACAGAATTTTTTAGCGAATTTTCATCAACATTATTTAGAAACCAAAACTTGAAATATTTAATATAGATAGGGTTTCTGGTATTATTCATTATGCTTGGGGATTTTCTAGGTGTTTTTAAACCAGTAATGATTCCACGTAAAAACTCAATCGTTACAGGGTCTGGGTGCAGCGGGTATGTTATGGTAGAAAATTCTCGTAAAAATATTTCAAATCCGATAGCTCAATAAATTTCCCATTAAGCTAGAATCTTCAATCTTGATACATAGTAACACCTATGTTAACGCACCTAGGGTACTAAACTAAAGCAAAATAACATAATGAGCTTCGCGGATAACTACACATTTGTTTTAAAAACCTCTTTTGTCGTTTAATGTTTACAAAAATTGGATGGGTTGACTAAAACAAAAACCATACAAGCAATTAATAAGGAAAATACCTGCCACATTAATATTTTACAGGTACATTCCCTTTGTAAATCTTTTTTTTTTGTCTGAAGAACTTTTGTAACTTAAAGGCAATCTGTAACACAATTTTCTTAAAGACACTTGCCATACTTACATATTATATCTAAGACCAAATTTTTATTTTTTAACTCCATATAAAATATACTTTTTTCAAATCATCGCTAACTGGGACTCTAGAACCGATCTCTATAACGCACTTGCTGCAAATGTGCACTGGTTGCCTGTTGTGACTCCGTGTATTTTGCATCTTCATCTAGAGTGTTCCCATCTTCACCTGGCTATACCGTACTGATGATGGCTAGTAAGCTTGAAACACGTGTATACGGTTGTCTCCTTGCGGCTTTGCCCTTAACCCTTTTTCCTTATATATATATATATATATATATATATATATATATATATATATATATATATATATATAAACATATAAAAATTGAAACTGACCCTGGATATGGGTTCTAGTTCGCGCTCATTTGGAAAAAAAAATTCAAAAGTCGGGATCTCTCCATTAGTGAATTTTTTCTACGAAAATTCACTAAAAAGTGTTTTGTCGAAACAAGTCCAGTTCGCCCTTCTTTAATATTACTTCCACATCGTCGCAACGGGTGGAAGAATCGCATCGGCGACAAAAATTTCTAATATATGTTTCGCTGAAACGCCGTAAAAAATATCAAAGCATCTACACAACATGATTTGGGAACGAACATTTTTTTTGTCTGTCGATATGTCAATCTGTCGGTCTGTATGTCTCTCTGTTTGTAGCCAGGATAACTTTAGAAGGAATTGAGATATCGTCTTTCAATTTGGTATACACTTAGCACTCGACAAACGAACGCATTGTTTTTGGGTACAATGGATTTAGGGGGTAGGGGAAGAATGAAACTTTATATGTGGCTGAAAATAGTGCAAATAAAGCTATGTTGTAAATTTTAAGTAGTTTGGACACAATATTTAGAGTTTTTTCCAAATTAAAAATAAAATCCCAAAGACATGCGTTGAAACGACATAGTGATTAAAGTCTAATGCCTGACAGAGAGAAAAGTAAACTACCACGCTTAGATTAATTCATACAACAGGTATAAACCATACATCAACGGTAACCAAACTGAATATATACCAGGCAGAAAACATATTACCCGAACCAACAATCGTGAAATCTCGACTGCAATTATGGAAAATGACAGACATGAAATTAAAAATTTGCCAAGTGATTGTTATTTAACTTGGGGATTCAATCAATTATTTAAAAAGTCTGGACGTATCAAGTGCGTTATGGTATTGAATTTTCTTTAAAATGTTTTTTAATAGCAAATATGTGTGTTTTTTTTAAGAAAGCAGGCATCAATTTTGGTTACTAGTATAACCTATATAGAAGAAACAATGTAGCATGTTTCATCAAAATAACTTTATTGTTTGAAAATGTGTAAACATTTCCAAAGCAAACGTAAAGTGATTTCTTGGTCTGCCTTATAGGTTAATAGCAAATTGAGCTATTCAAATGTGAAGCATTTAATGAAAATTGGCTACCATTACGCACTTGCTGCGTCCAGAATTTCTTTTCTTACGAACATGCATTACATTTCGATAGAAAATGTAAAAATGCAATAACATAAGGCGTGTTCGATTAAAAATTGATTGTAGAAATATTTTTTAAGATGTAGCTCAAGACACCATATAATTAATGTATACAATTTTTTTCGTATCTTGTGTAATAACGGATATATTCAGTTTTATTGATTTTTTTCGAAAATTCGACAAAATTTATGTACCATTAAACGATAAACTCTATACCTAAGACTACTGCCAAACATCAGAGAAAGGGTCTATTTGAAATGAATTTTCTGGAAATATTTTAGTAAAGTGAAAGACAATGACGATTGAAACTAAGACTTCAGGGTTTGTAAAACATTCTTCTTGAGACATTTTCTTTCCATAGCTCATATTAACTTCAGGTTCTTTGCCTAAATATTACCAATTTTGACGTTTTAAATCGCGACTTTGACGTTTTGAGGAAAACCCAAATTTTTTTTTAATGTCTAACGTTTTGTCTTTTAACCTACAGAGCTAAATTTTGGTAAGTAACTTACCTCTAATGATATAAACCCGCGTACCAAATTCGGTTGCCCTTACTTTGTTAATTCCGGAGATATAACTTTTTTCCGAAAGAAAATACAAAATTTTCCGGTAAAACGCCGGTGGATTTTCCTGGCTAACGAACTTATACAAGCCACTTACAAGGTATTCACCAAGTTTAATCAAAATCGGCCCATTACTTATATATATATATATATATATATATATATATATATATATATATATATATATATATATATATATATATATATATATATATATATATATATATATATACATATATATCATACTTCTAGTAATTTAAAAGATAAGATATTGCGTTTGCAAACAGTTTTTGGCATCTTTTTCTAAAAGTATTTGAGTGTTAAAACTGTGTAACGAACTCATCTAAGCTATTAACAAAATGAAGGGAATTGTCAAATTTGGTTTTGATTGGTGAAGTTATTTTTTGAGTTATTGGTTGGATATATATATATATATATATATATATATATATATATATATATATATATATATATATATATATATATATATATATATATATATATATATATATATATATATATATATATAAACTGACCCCGGATATGTGTTCTAGGGGGCATAATTGGCGCACATTTGGGAAAAAATTTCAAAATTCAAAGTCGGGATCTCCTCATTAGTGAATTTTTTTAAGAAAAGTTACTAAAAGCACGCGAGTTAATACAGAACAGATAACTAATTGCTGTAACGGTTTCAAGTTTTATGATGGTTCTCAACCAAATGCGGGCGGCGGTCATTCATTTGATCTTTAGGTCCTTTCCATAATTTGTTATTAATCTATTCGTTGATTTCCCCCTGGAGAAGCTTAGACGAATAATTATAATACGAATTATTAATTAATTTATTTTATGTGTCTACCGTAACAAATAAAACGCGGCAAATTGATGTTAAACATTACATATGTATATGTCAAACATTTCAAAAGGATTATTATAAAAAGAGGAAGAAAAATCATTTGAAACGGGACATAAAAGTCAGGAAACACATATATTACAAAGTTTATATGGGCTGGAGTAAGTCTGTAAAAGAACCGACAATAAAATGTTCCAAAACAAAACAGAGGTGAAAAATTTTAAGTGCGCATAAAAAGTGAGCGACCAAAAAGCCAATCGTAAAGACCGAGTGCAGAAGTTATGAGTTGAGAACTATAAACTAGGACCGACAGTTTAGTGAAATGCTGCTGCTCGAACGAAAATAGATGCCCCTTTAGCCTCCTCAAACTTGCCTTGCCTGCAATGCTATAACTGATAATTCTTCTACAGAATCACACCTACCTACCTATTAGCGATTTTCATATCCCAGCGTTTAAACCTTCATTACAATGTCCTCAAATGAGCACAAACTAGGCACCCTGACATCAACATCCGGGGCCAGTTTTAATTTTTATATGATGTTTGTTTATATATATATATATATATATATATATATATATATATATATATATATATATATATATATATATATATATATATATATATATATACGTAGACTGCAGTATCTAATCTTCCTGGTTCATGATCAGCACGCTACTGACTCTGATCTTTCCTGGGTGTGTCTCTCTAAAGTTGTACGTGACGCCTACGTGTTCAGCTTTTATTGGTCGGTTTACAGTAGTTGTTTGATTGGCTGTGTTTGTGTCTGTGTCGATTGTATCGGTTTCCAGTTTTCATCATTGTAGTAGGGTAATTGGTCTATTTGTATAGCTTTTATTAAGTTTTGTATAAATGTTGGCACTTGGATTTGTTCTGGGATTAATTGTTTCTTATTGTTTGTTTGTTGAATGTAGTATTGTTCCCAAATTTCCATTTTCTGTGATCTTTGGTATGTTTTATCAGTTGTAATTGGTTAATATCTGGTTTTTGGTGTTTTCTGTTGTGAATTTGTGTAGCTACGTTTGATTTGTAGCTAGGTATGTCGATTTTATCTAATGCTGTTATATGTTCCTTGAATATTGTTTCTATTGATTTTTTTCACCTTCCTATATATTTTTTATTGCCTGTGTTACATTCTGTTGGATATATTCCGCTTATTTTATGTGGGCTCTGTTCTTGTTTTTTATTAATTTTCTTTATTATTTTGTTATTGGTTTTGTAGTTCATGCAAATAGACCAATTATCAAACCACAATAATGAAAACAGGAAACCGAAACAATCGACACAGACTGAAAATACAGGCAATCAAACAACTGTAAACCGGCCAATAGAAGCTGAACACGTAGGCGTCACGTACAACTTTGGACATAGAACACACAGGGACGATCAGAGTCAGTAGCGTGCTGATGATGAACCAGGAAGTTTGAAACTGCAGTCCACGTAAACAAATAAAAAAGTTCGGGATGCAGCAAGTGCGTTATGGTAGTTATTATTCATAAAAATGTTTTTAATGGCAAATATGGGTGTTTCTTTTTCAGAAAGCAGGCATCACATTTGATTACCAGTATAACATATATAGTAAAAACAATGTGCCATGTTTCATCAAAATAACTGTATTGTTTGAAAACGTACAAAAATTTCTGAAAGTAAACTTAAAGTGTAACAGAAAAAATCCGTTTCTTGGTCAATCTTATAGGTTAATAGCAAATTGAGCTTTTCAAATATGAAGCATTTAATCAAAATTCGCTACCATAACGCACTTGCTGCGTCCCGAATTTCTTTACTTATAGACATGCATTATATTTCGATGGAAAATGCAAAAATGCAATAACATAAGGCGTGTTCGACTAAAAAAAATTATTTGTATCACCAACGACTGTTTTTTTAATGCCCATAACTTTTTTGTCTTCTCAGCTACAGCGCTAAATTTACCTATAGCGATATAAAACGATGTACCAAATTTGGTTGCCCTTACTTTGTTATTTCCGGAGATATAATTTTTCGGGAAAACCGCGCCAGATTTTCCTGTCTAACGAACTTATCCAAGCCACTTGCAAAAGGAAGATATTCACTAAATTTTATCAAAATCGGCCCATTATTTTTTGAGTTATCGGTGTGATACATACATATATATATATATATATATATATATATATATATATATATATATATATATATATATATATATATATATATATATATATATATGTATATATATATATATATATATATATATATATATATATATATATATATATATATATATATATATATATATATATATATATATATATATATATAAACATATAAAAATCGAAACGGACCCCGGATATGTGTTCTGGGTGGCCTAATTAGTGCTCATTTGAAGAAATTTTTTCGGGATCTCCTCATTAGTGAATTTTTTTAACGAAAATACACTAAAATCACAGAAAGTACAGCAAACCAATAAAGTGTATATTTAATAGTGATCAGAGTTTTTTTTTTTTTTATTTCAACAACACACCACGAGGGCTTACAGCCTAAATACTATCGTACCGTGGGTGTCGACAAGGAGGAAAGAGGCAACTTGTTAACTCTGGACTTGAAGATTTGGAAAATCGGAGTAGAAGGAAAAACATGTGCCGGCAAGAAATTCCACAACTTAAAAGTCCTCGGGACAAAAGAGCGGGCATAACAAGACGTATGTCTGGTGACCTGGACAGTAAAAGGGTGCATTCGCTCTGTTCCCCTGGTAGACTTGTTGGGGCAGCAGGTGGAGGAACTATGGAAGAAAGCTCCCCTGAGCAGTGCCTTGCAGATATCTATAAAAGAGAGAGAGAGGGGTCACCAACGGCACGTTGGCAATTGATTTGACATGTTGGTGCCAATTGAGATTTCGATCCACAGAAATGCCAACAAGTGACAAGGACTCATTACTTTGAATAACTTGGTTGTTCATTGTGATGGGTCTAGGGCTGGTGTATCTCTTATGAGAAAGAAAGCAAGACTGAGATTTGGTGGGGTTGAATTGTACAATATTTCTACTTCCCCAGTCTAATATTTTTCGGAGATCCACGGAGACAGAACCCTCCATGAGTATACGATCCTCATCTAGTTGGGCTAAAGAGACAAGCTTAGAATATTGTATATTTTAGTGGAGGGTGCTGTCGTCCGGGTAACTGTGAACTGGGTTGGATGTGCTAGAGACGAGGTCATTGATGTGGAGAAGAAACAAAGTAGAGGCTAAAGCTGAACCTTGAGGAACTCCTGCATTAGTTGGATACAGTTTAGAGGACTGGCCATCCATGATAACAGAAATGCTCCGGTTGGAGAGGAAATTTGGTGTCAAGGTACAGAGTTTTGGTGGTAGGCCATAGGCCGAAAGTTTATTAAGCAGCGCTGCGTGCCGGGCCTGGTCGAATGCTTTGGGATTCACCGTGCAGTTCCATAGACTTGTTCCAAGAATGGGTGACAAAGGAAAGGAGGTCGGCAGTTGATCTGCGCTGACGGAATCCATACTGCCTGTCGTGGATTAGACTGTGTTTTTCAAGAAATTTTAGTAATTCGGTGTTTATATACTTTTCCATCACTTTAGAGACGACTGAAAGGAGAGAAATAGGCCTGTAGTTGCTAGGAAACGCTTTGGTTACTTTCTTGGGGACGGGTTGTACTCGAGCAGTTTTCCAGTTACTAGGGAATATGCCTCTATTGTAAGATGTCTGAAACAGACAAGTCAGGACATGAGCAAGTTCTGGTGCGCATTTTTTGAGAAGAATTGCTGGGATCTAGTCAAGGCCAGAGGCTTTCCTAGTATTAAGAAAAGAGAGCATATTTCGTACGTTTTTAGTTTTGAAAATAATATCCGTCATTTTATGCGCGACAATGGGGACTGTTGGTGGTTGAACATTTGGAGGTGGGTTGAGAGTAGAATTGCCGGTGAACAACGAGGCAAAAATTTCAGCCTTGCCCAGGGCTGTAGAAACAATTTCATCCCCTGAGACAATTCCCAATATATTTAGCAAGGGTCCAGAAGGGTTTGCTGCCGTTGGAACTTAAAAGGACTTTGTTTTTCATGTGGTTATTAAACGAGTTTTTTGTCTCAGAAAGAATGCGGACATAGCGCTTTATTGCGCCGTTAAACGCTTGACGGTTTTCTTCACTAGGATTGTGTAGAAGCGTTTTGTGAGCTGTGACCTTTTCAAGTCTGGCCTTGCTACAGGATTTAGGGAACCAGGGCTTTTGAGTGGCTGAAGAGGTTTTCTGTGTACGTGTAATAAATAATTCCATGCCATTCCATTGGATAATTTCGGTGACGTCTTGTGAGATATCAGATGGAGCAGGATGACAGAAGTAGACAGACGCCCATGGAAATGAGGAAAAGTAATCCCGCATTTCGTCCCAGCTCTCGGAGTTGTAGTGCCAAACGATACGTGGGTGTGATGACTGTGTGATCTCAGGTTGCATCGCGCAGGAAGCAGTGACCATGCTGTGGTCTGAGCGACCAAGGGGTCGGTGACTGATATCTTATAGCATTCAGGTTTTGTAGTAAGGAGATCCAAGGGATTTGAGCTGTGTGTTGGGATGCTAGGAAAGTAAGTAGGTACCATATTGGCTAAAGAATTGCTGACTGCAAAGGCATCTGCTGCTCTCTCCTGTGAATCGGTTTTTGAAGATCCTAGCCATTCTTTATAATGGACATTGAAGTCACCAAGAATAGTGACCTCGGAGGAAGGATATTCAGAAATCAGATGGTCGGTTTTTTTAGAAAGGTACTCAAAGAGCTGGATAAAGTTGTTATCAGAAGGTGACCGGTAAATGCAACAGATGAATTTAGTTAGAGAGAGTTTTAACCATAGTATGTATTTTCTTCCAGCTTCTAAATTGGGGAGTCTGGTGCAGGGTAGATTGCTACGGACATACACGCACACGCCTCTATGCAATATAAAGGAAGTAAGGAGCTCATACCCCGGGAAATTAAGGTGATTAGTGGCTGTTTTGGCACTGGTTTGGGTTTCGGTGAGGAAGAGGAGTTGGGGCCTATTGACCTGGAGGAAATTGTGGACGGAGTTCAGGTTAGAATTTAGGCCACATATATTCGAGAAGGATATGTTAAATCTTGATCCTGGCGCCCCCTGTACACCCCTCTCCCGGAGATCCGAATGGAGGGGTATTTTGCCTCCGGAATCTTTTGTACAAGGAGGAGCCATCATCATTTTTGCCTATAAAGGAAACCGACTCATACACCAGAACCGGAAACGTCCGCTGGGACTTCACCGGCCATTTGATGTAAGGGGTGGTACCTCCTCGGGCGTGAAAAAATCATTTACTATCACGTAAAGGAAAATTCCACTAACACCTGCTTGACTCCGATTAGTCGCCTCGTACGACAGGCAGGAGTTACCATGGGCATATTCTTTTAGTTAGCTTAGTTTATATATATATATATATATATATATATATATATATATATATATATATATATATATATATATATATATATATATATATATATATATATATATATATATATATATCCAACCGATAACTCAAAAATACTTCACTAATTTGGACCAAAATTGGGAATTACCCTTATTTTGTGAATGGCTTAAATGAGTTCGTTCATCAGATATTAACGCTTAATTTTTCTTAACAAAAAATTGAAAACAAAAATATTTTAACGCAATCTTTCAAATTCTTTAAACGAAAAATTTAGAGGTTAAAAGAACATAGATAGATGTGATCGTGTATCAAATTTAAAGTCTTTTGATTAAAGAAAAAATAAAATATTTAGCCTTATATTAAGTTATAAGAAATTACTTTATCTAATTAGGGACAGTAAAAAATAATGTAAAGAAGGGCAAGCAAAAACAGTATCTCTAACATAAATATTTAAATTGAAGATTTAAAAAAAAAAACCTAAAATGTTACATTACTCGCTTCAAAACGTTTCAAATTTGAATAACTTAATTTTCTATAAACCGAGAAAGTTGGATTTTGGTATGTAGTAAGGTCTTTCCAAGAAAAATGTATCTGCCAAATTCAATCAAAATAGGTTTGTAACTTTTAGAGATACATATGTTTTTTCTGAAAAGTTTTTTTTGTTTGAAAAATTGTTCCGATCGGACTGGCTAACGAACTCATCCAAGCTATTAATAAAAGAAAGATACTTTCCGAGTTTCATCGAAATCGGTCAATTACTTTTTCTTAATGAAAATTCATTAATACAGAGATATCGATGGTCAGATTTTTGGAAATGTTCTACAAATGAGCGCGAATTAGGGCCTCTAGAACCTAAATCCAAGGTCAGTTGAAACGTATCCATAGCTATCTTTAATACCTGCAAATTTTGACTTACGCATTTCTCATGATTTTTTATTTATCGCTCAAATCCTAATTTATTAGTGAATTTTCGTAGAAAAAATTCACTACAAGGAGATCCCGACTTTTGAATTTGGAAAAAAATTTTGCAAATTAGCGCGAACTAGGACCCATAGAACTCATATCCGGGGTCAGTTTCAATTTTTATATGTTTATATATATATATATATATATATATATATATATATATATATATATATATATATATATATATATATATATATATATATATATATATATGTATGTATGTATGTATGTATGTATGTATCTCACCGATAACTTAAAAAATAATGTGCCGATTTTGATAAAATTTGGCATGTACCTTTCTTTTGTAAATGGCTTTGACAAGTTTGTTATTCAGGAAAATCAGACGAGGTTTTCCTAGAAAATTTTGAGTTTTCATTCGAAAAAAAATTTTATCTCAAAGAATAATGGGCGGATTTTGATAAAATGTGGCATGTACCTTCCTTTTGTAAATGTATTTGATAAGTTCGTTAATCAGAAAAATCGGACGAGGTTTTCCGGAAAAATTTTGAGTTTTCATTTGAAAAAATTTTTTAGCTTCAAAAATAAAAAATCTATGATAACCAAATTTGGTAGGTAGGTTTACGATAAAAAATGTAAACTATACACCACAATTTAGATTTCTATGTTACAAGAAAAAAAGTTATAATAAAATATTTTGTGCCAGATCATTTCTATGAAAATTCACTACCATAACGCACTTGCTGCGTCCAGGCATTTCTATCTGACAACGTTGTTAGGATGCGTTCATGCTGGAGCTCAGCTATCATTTGTCATTGTCAATATCAAATTGCAAATTTAGGTTAGTAAAAAACGGACGCCATAAACAAATATGAAGAAGAAGAATAAATTGGCAATATAGAGTAAAATTTAGATTTTCGACATGATGCAATATCACTAGAGAGATATGATAATGCGGCTACCCATTTTTGCACTGTCACGCGCATGCGAGAAGGGATGATTAATAAAGTAATATATTATTTGCAAATAAATTATACATCATATCATACATAGTAACAAGGCTTGTGCATTCACATAATACAATTTTCAATACAAATGTCAAGATAAAGATAGTATAGTCACAACATAATAATATTATGCTAATGCTGCTCATCACATCACATAACCTCAAATTAAAAAAATTCTGGACGCAGCAAGTGCGTTATGGTAGTGAATTTTCATAAAAATATTTTTAATAAGAAATATGTGTGTTTTTTTAAGAAAGCAGGCATCAAATTTGGTTACCAGTATAACCTATATACTAAAAACAATGTACCATGTTTCATCAAAATAACTTTATTGTGTGAAAATATACAAAAATTTCCAAAAGTAAACTTAAAGTGTTCCCGAAAAAAACACGTTTCTTGGTCAACCTTATAGGTTAATAACAAATTGAGCTGTTCAAATATGAAACATTTGATCAAAATTCGCTACCATAACGCACTTGCTGCGTTCAGAATTTCTTTTCTTACAAACATGCATTATATTTCGATGGAAAATGCAAAAATGCAATAACATAAGGCGTGTTTGATTAAAAAAAAAGGAAATTTGTATCACCAACGACTTATGGGCCACCCTGTGATTGTAGAAATATTATTTTAAGATGTAGCTCAAGACACCCTATAATTAATATATACAAATTTTTTTCGTCTTATATAATAACGGATATATTGAGCTTTATTGATTTTTTACGAAAATTCGACAAAAATTGTATACCATTAAATGATAAACTCTATAGCTAAGGCTACTTGTCAAGCATCAGAGAAAGGGTCTATTTGAAATGAATTTTCTGCAAATATTTTAGTAAAATGAAGGACAATGACGGTTGAAACTAAGACTTTAGGGTTTGTAAAACATCCTTCTTGAAACATTTTATTTCTATAGCCCGTATTAGATTCAAGTTATTTGCCTAAATGTTGCCAATTTTGACATTTTAAATCGCCACTTTGACGTTTTGAGGAAAACCCCAATTTATTTTTCTTTAAATGCCTATAACTTTTTTGTCTTTTGAGCTACAAAGCTAAATTTTGGTAGGTAACTTACCTATAAGGATATAAACCTGCGTGCCAAATTTGGTTGCCCTTACTTTGTTGATTCCGGAGATATAATTTTTTTTCGAAAGAAAACGCAAAATTTTCCTGGAAAACCTAGGCAGATTTTCCTGGCTAACGAACTTATCCAAGCTATTTGCAAAAGGAATTTTTTCACCAAATTTAATCAAAATCGGCCCATTATTTTTTGAGTTATCGGTGTGATACATATATATATATATATATATATATATATATATAAATATATATATATATATATATATATATATATATATATATATATATATATATATATATATATATATATATATATATATATATATATATATATATATATATATATATATATATATATATAAACATATAAAAATTGAAACTGACCTTGGATATGTTTTCTGGGGGGCCTAATTAGCGCTCATGTGAAGAAATTTTTTCAAAATTCAAAAGTCGGGATCTCCTCATTAGTGAATTTTTTTTAAGAAAATTCACTAAAACTGTTGTTTTTTATAAGATTTGATAAATATATTTTATGCATTTTTGTGTGCATACAGTTAGAAGTAGTCTTTTGTGATCAGAACTCACGCGCTCTAAATAACTTCTCTACTTTTCAAGTTTGTGTTGCCACAGTGTTAATTAAGACACCCCCCCCCCCCTTCCTGGTGAATTTTCCTTAAAAAACACGATTGAAAGGATCAATATATATATACAGTGTGGAACAGCCAAATGGAATAAATTCGATAACGGATAAATGAGGGCGTGTTGGGAAAAACGCTTGGACACGTCGATTTGTATTTTTAACTGCGCATCTTTTTCAAGAAAAAAAAATTATATAGGGTGCGTCATGTGACAGTGGCCAATACCAACTTTCTTATTTTAAATACAAGCCCCTGTATATTATTAATTTTTTGGATTCTTCAGAAAATTCTAGACATAATTCATGTACAATGTCCTATACCTATCTTCAACTGTTTCGGAAATATTACAAAAATTAACATTAAAAATAGAAAATTATTTTATTTCACAAATTCGCTACATTGCATTCAATACTTATTTCCCATTCAGCTCTTGATAATGAGAAAGTAAACAAAAACCATTCCTGCGTTTCTTTTTACTGATATGAAATGAAACAAAAACAAAAACAGTTTTCTTTCTGTTCGTATAAAACTCGTAGCCTTAGCAACTTGTTGTCTGCCTGCATGACAGTAGTGATTAGTGTCAGTGCTATTGTCGTTTGAATTTCGTTAACTGTACGTAATAATATCAGAAAAATGGTTCATTTAACAGAAATGCACAAAATAACCATTCTACAAATGATTGGTTATGGAGATAACACACGGACACAGATGGAAGTGTCTCGCTTATTTCACGAAAAATTTCCAAATTTGCCGCCTGTATCCCAAGGAACAATTAGCAAAATAGAAAAGCAGTTTCGCGAGCTTGGTCATGTGAGACAGATAAAAAAAGTAGCTGCCAATGCAGTAAGTGATGATACGAAATTGGATATTACGCTTGAGTTTCAAGAAAACCCACATACTTCTGGTCGACAAGCAGCCCAACTATTCAACGGTAGCCACACAGCAATTTTTCGAACATTAAAGGAAAGTAAAATGCATCCCTATAAAATGATACCAACTCAGGAGCTCATGGAGGACGATTTCGATAGGAGAACGTATTTTTGTGAACAAATGATGGCAATGTTAGATAACAATGTGATCCAATTAGAAGATGTTTTGTTTTCTGATGAGAGCACATTTACACTTCACGGTCATGTTAATCGTCAAAATTGCCGCTATTGGTCTAATGAGAATCCTCATTGGATGAGAGAGGAACATACGCAATATCCTGAAAAAGTTAATGTTTGGGCAGGAATTGTTGGAAATCATATCGTAGGTCCCTTTTTCATTGATGGCAACTTGAATGGGGATAAATATTTAGAACTGCTCCAAAATAATGTCGTGCCAACTTTGACAAACTTATATCCAGATCCAGCAAACCCACAAGTTCCTGCCAATAAAATATGGTTTCAGCAAGATGGAGCACCGCCCCATTACCAAATCAATGTCCGGCAGTACCTGAACCAAATTTTTCCAAATCGGTGGATAGGGAGGCGCGGGTCGATAGAATGGCCAGCACGATCTCCTGATCTGTCGCTATTAGACTACTTTTTGTGGGGATATGTCAAAAGTATTGTATACAAAACTAAGCCCCTCAACTTAGATGACTTAAAAAGACGAATCACGCTTGCGATTAGATCAGTCACGCCTGAGATGTTGAGTAATGTTAGAAGACATTTCTATACCAGATTAGCATGTTGCCAAGATGTTCGTGGCGAGCATTTTGAACATTTACTACATTGACATTAATTTTTTTTGTTTTTTTAAATTATTAAGAAATAATCAGTATTTCTTATTAGAATTTGTGAAATAAAATAATTTTCTATTTTTAATGTTAATTTTTGTAATAAATCTGAAAATACTTAATATTTCCGAAACAGTTGAAGATAGGTATAGGACATTGTACATGAATTATGTCTAGAATTTTCTGAAGAATCCAAAAAATTAATGATATACAGGGGCTTGTATTTAAAATAAGAAAGTTGGTATTGGCCACTGTCACATGACGCACCCTATATAAATTTTTTTTCTTGAAAAAGATGCGCAGTTAAAAATACAAATCGACGTGTCCAAGCGTTTTTCCCAACAAGTCCTCATTTATCCGTTATCCAATTTATTCCATTTGGCTGTTCCACACTGTATATATATATATATATATATATATATATATATATATATATATATATATATATATATATATATATATATATATATATATATATATATATATATATATATATATATATATATATATATATATATATATATATATATATATATATATATATATATATATATATATATATATATATATAAGTATCACACAGATAACTCAAAGAATAATGGGCCGCTTTTGATCAAATTTTCTGAGTACCTTCCTTTTGCAAGTGGCTTGGATAAGCTCGTTAGCCAGGTCAAATCGGCCCAGGGTTACCCGGAAAATGTTGTGGTTTCTTTCGAAAAAAATATATATATATCCGGAAATAACAAAATAAGGGAAAGCAATTTGGTACACCTGTTTGTATTATAGTGTGAACCAAGTACCAAAATTTAAGTCTGTATGTTTAAACACAAAGAAGTTATAGGCATTAAAAAAGGGGGTGTTCCTCAAAACGTCAAAGTCGCGATTTGAAACGTCAAAATTGGCAACATTTAGGCACAGAACCTGAAACAAATACGGATTATGTAAGGAAAATGCCGTAGGAAAAGTGTTCTGAAAACCATCAAGTTTCAACTTCAACCGTCATTGTCCTTCATTTTACCAAAATATTTCCAGAAATTTCATGTCAAATTGACCCTTTCCCTGATGCTTTGGCGGTAGTTTTAAGTTTATGGTTTAACGGTCTATAATTTTTAGATAATTTTCGTAGAAAAAATTCGTTAATGAGGATACCGCGACTTTTGAATTTAAAAAAATTCTTCAAATGAGTGCAAACTAGCCCCACTAGAATCCATATCTGGGTTTAGTTTCAGGTTTTATCTGTTTACATATACACTGGGTTACGCATTTCTACTCTAAAGGCCGATATAATTGTTATTATACAAGATACGAGAACAAGTTGTGTTTTATAAACTTATTTTGACAATCACAGGCTGGCCGATAAGTCGTTGGTAATACCTTCAATTTTTTTTCGAACACCCTTTTATATTTGTTTTGCATGTTTAACGAAATATAAAGGATGTTTCTAAGAAAAAAGTCGAGACGCAGTAAGTGCGCTTTGGCAGCGAATTTTTATTAAATGCTTCAAATGGCAATAACTCAATTTGCTAGTAAGCTAAGGTTCGTCAGCTGGTAAACCAGTTTTCTCGGAAATATTTTAAGTTTATTTACGGAGAATGTTTGTACATTTTCAAACAATAAGTTATTTTGATAAAATATGGTACATTGTTTCTACTATATAGGTTATACTGGTAACGAGATTGATGCCTGCTTGCATTATAGATACATATTTGCTATTAAAAACATTTTTATGAAAATTCACTTCTATAACGCACTTTCTGCGTCCAGACTTATTCTTATCTTGTGCTTATATATCTAATATAAAAAAACTCTGGACGCAGCAAGTGCCTTATGGTAGTGAATTTTTATTAAATGCTTCAAATTTGAATAACTTAGTTTTCTATAAACTTAGAAAGTTTAATTTTGGTATGTAGTAAGGTCTTTCCCAGGGTAAGATATCCACCAAATTTTATTAAAATAATTTTGTAATTTTTGGCAAAAAAATTTTTTTTCGAAAGAAAATTCAAAATTTGAATAACTCAATTTTCTATAAACCTAGAAAGTGAATTTTGGTACTTAGTAAGGCCTCTCCCAAGGCAATATATATGGTGAATTTCATGAATACAGCTTCTTTATTTTCGGAGAAAAACTTTTTTTTTTAATAGAAACTCAAAATTTTCCCGTAAAACCCCCTCCGATTTTCCTGGCTAACGAACCCATCCAAGCCATTAATAAAAGAAAGACGCTTGCTGAGTTTCATTAAAATGGGTTAATTATATATATATATATATATATATATATATATATATATATATATATATATATATATATATATATATAAATTCAAACTGACCCCGGATATAGGTTCTAGAGGTCCTAGTTCGCGCTCATTTGAAAAAAAAATTGCAAAGTCTCACCATCGATACCTCTCTATTAGTGAATTTTTTCAAATAAAAATTCACTAATAAAAGAGTCTGGACGCAGCAGGTGCTTGTATAATAAGGGATGTATTGATTTTTACCGCAAAAATGCGCCACCAGTCCATGTATAAGCATAAAAATTGAAACTGACCTTGGTTCTAGGTGGGCCAATTGGCTTATTTGAAGAAATCTTTGCAAAATTCAAAACTAGTGGTCCTCTAGTGCAATTTTTTTACGAAAATTCGCTAATAATTATAGACTATTGAAGCACAAACTCTATAACTGAAACTACTGCCAAAGTATCAGAGAAAGAGTCTATTTGAAATGAATTTCCTGCAAACATTTTAGGAAAATGAAAGACGATGACGGTTGAAGCATAAACTTAAGGTTTTGTAAAACACACTTCTTATAACATTTTTTCTACACAACCTGTCTTTTTTACCTAATCGTTGTCTAAAAAATCTCAATTTTAACGTTTCAAATAACAACTTAGACATTTGAAGAAGAAAAGCCTGGACGCAGCAAGTGCGTTATGGTAGTGAATTTTCATAGAAATGATCTGGCACAATATATTTTATTATAACTTTTTTTTCTTGTAACATAGAAATCTAAATTTTGGTGTATAGTTTACTTTTTATATCGTAAACCTACCTACCAAATTTGGTTATCATAGATTTTTTATTTTTTAAGATAAAATTTTTTTTCAAATGAAAACTCAAAATTTTCCCGGAAAACCTCGTCCGATTTTTTTGATTAACGAACTTGTCAAAGTCATTTATGAAAGGAAGGTACGTAGCAAATTTTATCAAAATCTGCCTATTATTCTTTAAGATAAAAATTATTTTCGAATGAAAACTCAAAATTTTCCCGGAAAACCTCGTCAGATTTTCCTGACTAACAAACTTGTCAAAGCCATTTACAAAAGAAAGATACATGCCAAATTTTATTAAAATCGGATTATCACTTTTTGAGATAAGAATTTTTTTCGAATGAAAACTCAAAATTTTCCCGGAAAACCTCGTCCGATTTTCCTGACTAACGAACTTATCCAAGCTATTTACAAAAGAAAGGCACATGCCAAATTTTATCAAAATCGGCCCATTATTTTTTGAGTTATCGGTGTGATACATATATACATATAATATATATATATATATATATATATATATATATATATATATATATATATATATATATATATATATATATATATATATATATATATATATATATATAAAGTAACAAATTTTAGAGTTTTCCGCAAAACGTCAAACTCGCAATTTTAAACGTCAAAATGGGCAATGTTTAAGCAAAGAATGTGAAACAAATACTGTTTATGAAAAGAAATTGTTGCAAGAAAAATGTTCTGCAAACCCTTAAGATTCAGATTCAACCGCCATTGCCCTTCATTTTACTAAAATATTTACAGAATATCCATTTCAAATAGACCCTTTCTCTGATGCTTTAGCTGTCAGTTTAGTTAAGTTTGGTGAGTGTTTGGATATTTATTTGTAGGGTTAGTGAAGTTTACGGTTTAACGGTCTATAATTTTTTTAGCTAATTATCGTAGAACAAATTTATTAATGCATTTTTGCATTTTTTATCGAAATATAATGCGTTTATAAGAAAAAAATCTGGACGCAGTAAGTGCGTTTTGGTAGCAAATTTTCGGTAAATTTGCAGTTTAGTTCCCGAACGCTTTTCAAAAAACTGTTTTCAGAAACCTGCCTAGGCCCCCACCCCCCTAGATCCTCAAACCCCAAGGAAAATTTCTTGTTCACACTCCCCAAGGAAGTTACGGGACCAGGAGTAAGTAGGGGTGTATAATTTTTGTTTAATTAATTTTCGTAGAACAAATTCGTTAATGCATTTTTGCATTTTTTATCGAAATATGATGCGTTTGTAAGAAAAAAAACTGGACACGGTAAGTGCGTTTTGGTAGCGAATTTTCGGTAAATTTGCAGTTTAGCTCCCGAACGTTTTTCAAAAAACTGTTTTCAGAAACGTGCCAACAGTTAAGTTTATTTTCGGAAAATTTTTGTATATTTTCAAACCATGAGTAATTTTGTTAAAATATAGTACATTGTTTTTACCACATAGGCTATACCGGTAATCAGATTTCTGCCTGCTCACATTTGCTACTAAAAACATTTTTATGGAAATTCACTTCCATAACAGATTTGCTGCATCTAGACTTTTGAAAAATGTTTATATATTTTCAAAAAATAAATTTATTTCAATGAAATATGGTACATTGTTTCTACTATATAGGCAACCAAGTTTGATGCCTGCTTTCATCAAAGAAAGACATTTGCTATTAAAAATATTTTAAAGAAAATTCGCTACCATAACGCACTTGCTGCGTCCAGAGATTTTTGGATATTCATATTCCATATATTTTGTTACCCACACAAATTATTCCAGTCTTGTGTCTTTCACTGGTTACCAGTGAGTGGCACCCAAAGTTTTTGTCGTAAATTGCTTATAACTTTTCTTTCTTTTAACTTAGAGATCTGAGATTTGATACACACGATATATTTTATAGTAAAAACTTACGCAGCAAATTTCGTTTTCATAGCTTTGTTTGTTGTGAAGATACAACATATTCACAGAAAAACCAGTCCAATTTTCCTGGCTAACGAACTTATCCAAGCCACTTACAAAAGGAAAGTACCTACCAAATTTCGTCAATATCACGCTATTATTTTGTAATTATCGGTGTGATATATATATATATATATATATATATATATATATATATATATATATATATATATATATATATCTCCTCAATTACGAATATTTTATACGAATGGTTCTACAGATTTAATGGAAACCAGTAAAACGTGTGCACCCACTCGTACACATGAATTAATTTTAAATCCTTCTTGTAGAAAGTGGTCGTTATAAAATTCGATCCGACAAGCAAGTAGAAGTAGCAATAGCACCAGCATCAGCACCACACCAGCACCAGCACCAAGCAACAGCAAGATGTGGTGCCGTTTTATAACTCCATACCTTATTCATACCAGAGTTATATCGTACTTGACGAAATTGTAAAATATATTTATGGCCACTTTTATGTATAATGTAATACCCTGGTCTTGCTTGCAGAAGCGAAAATTCCACAATGCTCTCCTCGATCTATTTTCTGCTTCGGATCGCAACATTTCTCAACTTTATTGTTCAAACTAAGCACCTTTCTGTATTTATTTCACTTTATAATAGATAAAAGCTTTGAAATTTCCTTATAGTGCAGCAAACGATATTCTTCATTTACTAGATCTTCGTATTTTATGAATGCCGCTGCCGTTTCTTACATTGCCACAGTGCTAACGTTTACATCTCAATTTTAGCCATAGCTTTTTAGTGAATTTTCTTAGAAAAAATCACTAATTAAAAGATCCTAATTTGGAAATTTTGAAAAAATGTAATCAAATTGGCGCCAACTAGGGCCCTTAGGACCCATATACAGGAGCAGTTTCTATATATATATATATATATATATATATATATATATATATATATATATATATATATATATATATATATATATATATATATATATATATATATATATATATATATATATATATTGTGTGTGTGTGTGTGTGTGTGTGTGTGTGTGTGTGTGTGTGTGTGTGTGTGTGTGTGTGTGTGTGTGTGTGTGTGTGTGTGTGTGTGTGTGTGTGTGTGTGTGTGTGTGTGTGTGTGTGTGTGTGTGTGTGTGAGTGTGTGTGTGTGTGTGTGTAAAATCCTACATAATGGATCATTTTCCAAGGTATTAAGGGTATCATTACCTCCTGAAGACAGAGAAAGTATTTTGGATCGGTTTAAATATAGCTTAAATGTAGCTAAACTTGAGCGGGGGTTGTTTATTAAGGACCGGAGATATGTTTATGTTTCAGATGACATTGAAAATGTAGGCCAGGTATTTGTAGATGATCTGGTCAACATGATCGGGCAGGGCAATGTACACGAAGATATAAGTTAAAGAGATAAGGAAAAAGAAAGATTGGATCAGCCGGCGCATTGTCTTGTCTATCCAACATAAAAACTGTTTATTTAAAAGGACACAGAAGGAACCAGATAATAAGGGGATAATTAGAAGATACAAGAACTATCGGAATTCATTGAACGATATAATTAGGGCTGCAAAGAGGTCATATTTTGGTAATTTAATTGATACAAGTAGAAATAGCTCAAAAAGCTTTTGGAATGTGGTTAAAAAAATGAAAGGCGAAACGAAGCGCGGACACAAGGGTAACTGAGATAAAAGGTGATGACGGAGAAATACTGAAAACTTGCATCGAGATTGCAAATCGCTTCAATGGGTATTTTTCTTCTGTCGGAAGTAGCCTCGCGGGTAAGATGGCACCCACAAATGCATCTATACCGTTATCCTGTGCAGTGCAGTCTTTCGTTTTCGTACCTGCAGATGGAAGGGAAGTCAGAGGAATAGTATTGCGATTAAGTCACCCGGATATGATGGTGTTGCCGCTGAAATACTCAAAAAGCTAAAAGATGCCATTTTGGTTCCTTTGACATTCATTTTCAATAAGTGCATGGAACTGTGGAATATTTCCTAGTGCATTTAAAATGGGAATTATTATACCAATATTTAAAAGTCTGGACGCAGCAAGTGCGTTATGGAAGTGAATTTTCTTAAAATGTTTTTTATAGAAAATATGTCTCTTTAATGCCAGCAGGAATCAATTTGGTCAACGGTATAACCTCTATAGTAGGAACAATGTACCATATTTTACCAACATAACTTGTTTGAAAATGTACAAAAATTTTCCTGAAAATAAACTTAAAACATTTCCTAAAAAAACGCATTTCCCAGCTAACGAACCTTAGGTTAGTAGCAAATTGCGTTATTGAATTTTGAGGCGTTTAATGAAAATTCGCTACTAAAACGCACTTACTGCGTCTAGATTTTTTTACAAACATGCATCATATTTCGATGAAAAATGCAATAAGAAATGTTCAAAAAAATATGTAGGTATCACCAACGACTTATGGGCCATCCTGTGGTTGTCAAAATAATTTTATGAGATGCAGCACAAAACACCCTATAGGTAACGTATAGATTTTTTTCTCGTATCTTGCATAATTACAATTATATTGAGCTTTACCATAGAAATGCGTTACACTGTATATAGGTAAACAGAAAGTAAACCCGGATATGGATTCTAGGGGGCCTAGTTTGCGCTCATTTGAAGAAAGCTTTTTAGAATTCAAAAACCGCGGTTTCCTCATTAACGAATTAGCTAAAAATTATAGACCGTTAAACCATAAATTTAACTAAAACTACTTCCAAAGCATCAGAGAAAGTGTCTATTTGAAATGAATTTTCCGCAAATATTGTATTAAAATGAAGGGCAATGACTGTTTAAGCTGAAACTTAAGGGTTTGCAGAACCCTGTTTACATAATCCGTATTTGTCAGGTTCTTTGCCTAAATGTTGCTAATTTTGACGTTTAAAATCGCCACTTTTAACGTTTTGAGGAAAACCCCAATTGTTTGTTCTTCAAATGCCTCGAACCTTTTTGTCTTTAAACTTACAGACTAAGTTGTACACGCTTTTTATATATATATATATATATATATATATATATATATATATATATATATATATATATATATATATATATATATATATATATATATATAGACACACACATATATATATATATATATATATATATATATATATATATATATATATATATATATATATATATATATGTATGTATATGTATATGTATACATTTGAAACTGACCCTGGATATGGGTTCTAGGGGGCCTAGTTCACGCTCATTTGAAGAAATTGTTTCTAGATTAAAATGTCGGGATCTCCTTGTTAGTGATTTTTTTTAAAGGAAATTCACTAAAACAAGCACTTGTGAAGCCACGGAAAAAGTCTACGACTGTATCAAATATGGAACGGTTTCACTACGTTGGGGCAAGAACAAACAACCAGATATTCGATTCAAATTGAATTAAGTCTTAAAACTTTCATCTTTTCTTTATCAAATTATTTTTGATACAAAAACTCGCTCAAAAATTTATCGGAATAACAACAATCAGATTAGATAACTGTAAAGTTAAATGAGGCTTAAAAAAATGATTAAAAGCCTCGACGCAGCAAGTGCGTTATGGTAGTGAATTTTCATAAAAATGTTTATATAGTAAAAACAATGTGCCATGTTTCATCGAAATAAGTTTATTGTTTGAAAATGTAAAAAAAAATCCGAAAGTTAACTTAAAGTGTTCCGGAAAAAACTCGTTTATTGGTCAACCTTATAGGTTAATAGCAAATTGAGCTATTTAAATGTGAAGCATTTGATCAAAATTCGCTACCATAACGCTGCGTCCATAATTTCTTTTCTTACAAACATGCATTACCTATATTTCGATGGAAAATCCTAAAATGCAATAACATAAGGTGTGTTTGATTAAAAAAAAATTCTGGACGCAGCAAGTGCGTTATGGTAGTGAATTTTCATAAAAATGTTTTTAATAACAAATATGTGTATTTTTTTTTAAAAAGCAGGCATCAAATTTGGTTACCAGTATAACCTATATAGTAAAAACAATGTGCCATGTTTCATCAAAATAACTTTATTGTGTGAAAATGTACAAAAATTTCCAAAAGTAAACTTAAAGTGTTCCCGAAAAAACACGTTTCTTGGTCAACCTTATAGGTTAATAGCAAATTGAGCTGTTCAAATATGACACATTTGATCAAAATTCGTTACCATAACGCACTTGCTGCGTCTAGAATTTCTTTTCTTACAAACATGCATTATATCTCGATGGAAAATGCAAAAATGCAATAACATAAGGCGTGTTTGATTTAAAAAAAAATGAAATTTGTATCACCAACGACTTATGGGCTACCTGTGATTGTAAAAATATTATTTTAAGATGTAGCTCAAGACACCCTATAATTAATATATACAAATTTTTTTCATATCTTATATAATAACGGATATATTGAGCTTTATTGATTTTTTACGAAAATTCGACAAAAATTGTATACCATTAAACGATAAACTCTATAGCTAAGGCTACTGCCAAGCATCAAAGAAAGGGTCTATTTGAAATGAATTTTCTGGAAATATTTTATTAAAATGAAGGACAATGACGGTTGAAACTAAGACATCAGGGTTTGTAAAACATTCTTCTTGAGACATTTTCTTTCCATAGCCCGTATTAGATCCAAGTCCTTTGCCTAAATGTTGCCAATTTTAACGTCTAAAATCGCAACTTAGACGTTTTGTGGAAAACCCCAATTTGTTTTTCTTTAAATGCCTATAATTTTTTGTCTTTTGACCTACAGAGCTAAATTGGTAGGTAGCTTACCTATAACGACGTAAATCCGCGTACCAAATTTGGTTGCCCTCACTTTGTTAATTCTGGAGATATAATTTTTTTTTTAAAGAAAACACAAAATTTTCCGGGCAAACCTAGACCGATTTTCCTGGCTAACGAACTTATCCAAGCCATTTACAAAAGGAAGGTATTCGCCAAATTTAATCAAAATCGGCCCATTATTTTTTGAGTTATCGGTGTGATACATATATATATATATATATATATATATATATATATATATATATATATATATATATATATATATATATATATACTAGCTGACCCGGCCACGCGTTGCTGTGGCTAAAGTTTTTGTTATATTACATTATAGTAAACAATCTAAGAGGAACAATAAGAGAACATCAGTCACGGAGTCCACTATGCTTTTTCACACAGATGGTATTTGTAAAAAAATATGGTGATCTCCCTATTTGACTTTCTACTACTATAACCCTTTAGTACAATGAAATTAATTATGAACTTATACCAGCGAATGAGTGTTTTACATTTATAATTAGCATTGAATACCCAAAGTCCCAGTATCATCTATCTATCTATCTAGTATCTAACAAATGCAATTTACACTTCAGTCTAAGTAACACGTGGCCGGCTATGCTAACACCAAAAATTTAAAAAGTGGAAATAATTGAATTATACGGTATTTCGTTCACTACAAAATAAATTTAATTAATTTTATAGCGTCAACAACACGTGGTAATTATGCTGTTAAAATGTAGCTTATATGACACGTTCGTAGATTTACCATAGCAGCGCCATCTATTGATTACTTACTCAACCCAGTCGAAAGGTATCGACATCTGTTAGAATCATTTGGAGTTAACAGATAATTGCGACTGTCAAATAATAACAGACAAATAATTAGCAATAAATTAAAATTGCGACTATAATTTGAGATTTAAACTATCCTATCTCTCAAGTTGGATCGAACTGCACATGGTGTGCGAATTTTATTATAATCGGTTAAGTGGTTTAGGAGTCCATTGAGGACAAACATTGTGACACGAGATTTATATATATATATATATATATATATATATATATATATATATATATATATATATATATATATATATATATAACATATAAAAATTGAAACTGACCCCGGATATGTGTTCTCGGGGGTCTTATTAGCGCTCATTTGAAGAATTTTTTTCAAATTTCAAAAGTCTGGATTTTAGTGAATTTTTTTAAAGAAAATTCACTGAAAGCAAAGTCACTAACCAGGATTAGAACTCGTCACCTGGGAGTCGATTATACTATGTAAAGTGATCACTGTACACCTAGCCCACTGAGCTACGCACTATATGCATTTACCAGCAGGAATATCGTATTGTTCAAGGTTTTACAAATTATATAAAACCATTTTGTTTTACAATGTTACAATGAATTTTTTGCTTATATTTTAAGGACATCAAGAAAAATAACGATTCAGACACATATCTAGGAGCTTGTTAGTCATTTCTTGTAGTATTTTTCACTGACATTCTGATCAATCTATTTTTACATCTTTAACTTTCTTGAATCAGATTTAATTAATGAAATATTAGTTAACCTCTAACTTTTTTGTCTTTTAAGGTAGAGATTTGAATTTTGGTGCACATAATACTCTTTATGACAGAAAGCAGCGTACCAGATTTGGCTGCCCTCACTTTGTTATTTCCAGAGATATATAAATTTTTCTAAAGAAAACACAAAGTTTTCCGGGAAAACCATAATACATGTTAATTGTTCAACGTTTTACAATTTACACAAAACCATTTCGATTTACAATATATTTTTTGCTCATATTATAACGAAATCAATGAAAATAACGACATAGACACATATCTAGGTATTTGTTAGTCATTTTTTGTAGTATTTTTTACTCCCATTCATACTCAATCAATTTGGACGTTTGAACTTTCTTGAATCAGATTTAATTAATTAAAAATTAATTTACCTATAACTTTTTTTCTATTTTAAGAAAGAGATCTGAATTTTGGTACACAGAACTTTATGACAGAAACCAGCCTACTAAATTTGGTTGCCCACACTTTGTTATTTCCGGAGATATTAATTTTTTTCGAAAGAAAACGCAAAATTTTCCGGGAAACCCTGGGCCGATTTTCCTGACTAACAAAGTTATCCAAGCCACTTGAAAAAGGAAGGGATGTGCCAAAGTTAATCAAAATCGGATCATTATTGTTTGAGTTATCGGTGTGATATATATATATATATATATATATATATATATATATATATATATATATATATATATATATATAAATTTTAACTGACCCTGAATATGGGTTCTAGGGGGCCTAGTTCGCGGTCATTTGAAAAAAAAAATTCAAAATTCAAAAGCGGGATCAGTGGATTTTTTAAAGAAAATTCACTAAAAATCACAGAAAGTACGGCAAACAACAAAAGTATATGTATATATATATATATATATATATATATATATATATATATATATATATATATATATATATATATATATATATATATATATATATATATATATATATATATATATATAAATTAAAACTTACTCTGGATGTGGGTTCTAGCGCCTAGTTCGCGCTCATTTGAAGACACTTTTTTAAAATTCAAGTCGGACCCTCCCCATTAGTGATTTTTTTATAGAAAATTCACTAAAAACATGATTTGTTCAGGTGTTCTAATATATCTAAAGCAGGAGAATGTGAAGTGGTAGCAGTCCGGAGCATAGTGTTATAAAAATCGTCTAGCAGCATTTTTATTGTCTGAGAGTTTACTGGCAGTTTATTCATCGACAGAAGCAAAATGCAGAAGGAAATACCGTAGCTTGGCTAACAGGAGAGAAGACCTACCTTCATCTACTCTACAATAACCTAGCACCAGCTTCAGCTTTGCTTTCTTTCTTTCTCTTTAACACACTTTATAACGTATTCTGTCCTCCTTTCCTAGTCTATGCACGAATAAAGATCAGTTTTTATAGTCCTCTGTTTTGTTACGAGTAATTCTAACATTTTACGACTTGTTATATTACTCATTATTTGTAAGATCTTTCTTAAGGTTTCGAGTACGTTTTTCAAATAAATATTGTCATAAATCTACTTAATTGCCCTTTTCGCAGCTCGTTCCTTTCACCACAATTCAAACAGTCAACGTTTGTCATACTATAATAATAACAATACGCAGACGACACCCTACCTATATCATTCAACCCATTTTGATTTCTTAACTTCACTTTTAAATTATCCATAGGTATCGCAATTTTACTGAATTTAACCCCTAGATCCCAGGGTAAGTTTCATTTTTTATACGTTTCTTTCGGAAAAAATTTGTAACTCCGAAAATATCAAAGCTATGGCAACCAAATTTGGTAAACAAGGTACATTGTAAGTCTCGACGCAGCAAGTGTATTATGCAAGTAAATTTTCATAAAAATGTGTTAATAGCAAATATGTCTCTTTAAGGCAAGCAGGCATCAATTTGGTTACCGGTATAACCTATATAGTAGAAACCATGTACCATATTATATCAAAATAACTTATTGTTTGAAAAGGTACAAAAATTTTCCGAAAATAAACTTTAAATGTTTCCGAGAACACTGGTTTCCCAGCTAACGAACCTTACGTTGATAGCAAAATGAAATATTGAAATTTGCAGCATATAATGGAAATTCGCTGCCAAAACGCGTTTACTGCGTCTAGATTTTTTCTTACAAACATGGCTCATATTTCGATGAAAAATGAAAAAATATAAGGGATGTTCTGAAAAAATTTTAGCTATCTCCTAGGTTTCCTCATATTTCTTTTTTACAAAAACTAACTAAAAATTATAGACTGTTAAACCATAAACTTAACTAAATCTACTGCCATAGCATCAGAGAAAGGGTCTATTTGAAATGACTTTTCTGTAAATCTTTTAGTAAAATGAAGGACAATGACGGTTGAAGCTAGAACACCCTTCTTGCGACAATTTCTTTACATAACTCGTATTCCCTCAGGTTCTTTGCCTAAATGTTGCCAATTTTCTCGACTTTGACGTTCTGAGAAAAACATTTTCTTTAAATTCCTATAAATTTTTTGTCTTATAACCTGCAGACCTAAATTTTGGTACGTACGTTCACTTTCTATAATACCAACACGCGTGCCAAATTTGGTTGCCATTATTTTGGTATTCCTTCAATATATATCTTCATCGTGTACAGTGAAGACGTGCCTGTGAATAGTGTTATCAGTCACACAGCTGTTGGTGAGAGATAATATTTATTTTTATAGTTTTATTGTCATTGCAAAAAAAAATAATTCCTGAAGGCCTCGTCCGATTTTCCTGGTTAACGAACTTATCCAAGCCACTTACAAAGGGAAGGTACATGCCAAATTTTATCAAAATCGGCCCATGATTGTTTGAGTTATCGGTGTGACAAATATATATATATATATATATATATATATATATATATATATATATATATATATATATATATATATATATATATATATATATATATATATATATATATATATATATATATATATATATATATATCGGACGAGGCTTTCCGGAAATTTTTTTTGCAATGACAATAAAACTATAAAAATAAATATTATCTCTCATATATATATATATATATATATATATATATATATATATATATATATATATATATATATATATATATATATATATATATATATATATATATATATATATATATAAATTGAAACTGACCCCGGATATGGGTTCTAGGGGTCCTAGTTCGCGCTCATTTGCAAAAAACTTTTCAAAATTCAAAATTCGGGATCTCCCTATTAGTGAATTTTTTTTACGAAAATTCACTAAAATTCTTCCGGAAAGCCTCTCCCGATTTTCCTGGTTAACGAACTTATCCAAGCCACTTACAAAAGGAAGATACATGCCAAATTTTATCAAAATCGGCCCATGTTTGTTTGAGTTATCGGTGTGACAAATATATATATATATATATATATATATATATATATATATATATATATATATATATATATATATATATATTATATGTATATATATATATATATATATATATATATATATATATATATATATATATATATATATATATATATATATATACATATAAAAATTGGAACTGATCCCGAATATGGTTTCTAGGGGTCCTAGTTCTAGTTCAGCTCATTTGCAAAAAAAATGGTGTAAAAAATTACGACCTTGCATAATGGATTATTCCACGAAACAGAAAAAGGAATTAATAATCCGTCTCTTTGCTAAAATAATTATACTGATGAATTCCCTACTTTGTCCGATAGAAATATAAATCAACACGCTGTGCGTAGTCGGCTAGCTCAAAAATGGTGATAATATTACTGGCACTCAGAGCTTATAGAAAACGCAAGAAAGAAATAGTGTTGTATGTAGCAGCTTTAAACTTTGACATAAAACTTTGCAGAAGTGAAATATACAATACACCCTATCAAGTAATAGAAACAACACCATCAACAATCTTTCCCAAACAGCAGATTTTGAATACAGAAAGAATGTCCCATTATCAAGATATACAAAACAAATATCCAAGAACCCGCTTTAATCTTTACAGATGGTTCCAAACTAGAAGAGCGCACCGGGACTGGAGTATATTGTGACTACAACAAAAACAAATATCTATTTAAACTTAATAAGAAAATTTCCATTTACACAGCCGAAATAACAGCAGTAATAAAGGCTCTCGATATAGCCATGACAGATCCATTTGAATATTTGATTTTTACAGATCCTTAGCATCCATAACAACACTCAGCAACCCGAAAAGTATATTTGACAATCCAATCATCTGCAAAATCAAAACACAATTATTTAATTTGGTAAGGAATGAAAAAAGGTGTGTACTTGTCTGGATTAAATGTCATGCAGGCATCAGAATCAACGAAGAAGCCGATCAACTAGCGAAGAAAGGTGGACAGGAAGGTGAAAATTATCACCTAGTTAGAACCGAAGACTACATAGTGATAGCAAAACTAGACATGGAAAAGAAAAAGAAAGAACACGGGAGCTTAGTACAAGACGCACCGTACAAACACGTATTAACTGGTACTCTTAAAAGACCTGTAATGGACATGGTGGATTTACCTAGACATCTATATACGACGTTAGTCAAAATAATAGTAAGACATGGCCATTTTAAATCACATTTGTTCAAGATGAAAGTGGTGGATACTCCATACTGTGAGTGCGATAGAACGGGTATTTTCGACATATATCATTTATTATTTAATTGTCAAAAACATATTGTGCACAGTGACAGACAGACAGTACAGCTACCAAACATTCAATTACGCGACCAACTAATATTAGTCAACTGATGTCTGTAGCAATCGATAAAAATAATAGACTGCTTATAAAGGTGATAGAATTTATTAAGAATAACCACATACATCATGTGATTTAAAGTAACAACATAAATAGTATAAGTGTATATAAATAATTGTATATTATTTTGCAAACAAACTGGTGCAGTTATGTGTGTTCGTGTGTATGTGTGTATGAGAGAAAGAGAGAGAGAGAGAGAGAGAGAGAGAGAGAGAGAGAGAGAGAGAGTATGCACGATCCTATGCAATTATGTATATAGAGTATTAAGATACATCTGAGGTAGATAATATAACAAATATTACAACCCACCTATCCGTGGGCACCTATGATCGTTGGAAAGTTGCCTTGACAGGGCCAGGGGCATGAAGCAAAGTGTCCCTGTATACTTCCTTTATTAATTTTTACAATAATAAATATAATATTATGTAACAAATAAAATACCCGTATGTGTATAGATAACCACATAGAGCTTATGAGAACCAAGTGGCATCATCCAGTTCATAACTGTATTGAGGGGTCCTAGATCGCGCTCATTTGAAGAAATTTTTTCAAAATTCAAAAGTTGAGATCTCCTCATTAGTGAATTTTTTCTAAGAAAATTCACTAAGAAAGGTCGGTATGGAGAAGTTCATGAAAAACGTCCGTGGCCGTATGAGGATATCTCGAGGTCAAAAAAAAAAAGCCTGGACGCAGCAAGTGCGTTATGGTAGTGAATTTTCATAGAAATGATCTGGCACAAAATATTTTATTATAACTTTTTTTTCTTGTAACATAGAAATCTAAATTTTGGTGTATAGTTTACTTTTTATATCGTAAACCTACCTACCAAATTTGGTTATCATAGATTTTAAATTTTTTAAGATAAAAAATTTTTTCAAATGAAAACTCAAAATTTTCCCGGAAAACCTCGTCCAATTTTTCTAAATAACGAACTTGTCAAAGCCATTTACAAAAGGAAGGTACATGCCAAATTTTATTAAAATCGGCTTATTACTTTTTGAGATATGATTTTTTTTCAAATGAAAAGTCAAAATTTTCCCGGAAAACCTCGTCCGATTTTCCTGACTAACAAACATATCAAAGCCATTTACAAAAGGAAGGTATGTGCCAAACTTTATTAAAATGGGCTTATTACTTTTTAAAATATGAATTTTTTTCGAATGAAAACTCAAAATTTTCCCGGAAAACCTTGTCAGATTTTCCTGACTAACAAACATGTCAAATCCATTTACAAAAGGAAGGTATGTGCCAAATTTTATTAAAATCGGCTTATTACTTTTTGAGATATGAATTTTTTTCGAATGAAAACTCAAAATTTTCCCGGAAAATCGGACGAGGTTTTCCGGGAAAATTTTGACTTTTCATTTGAAAAAAAATCATATCTCAAAAAGTAATAAGCCGATTTTAATAAAATTTGGCATGTACCTTCCTTTTGTAAATGGCTTTGACAAGTTCGTTATTTAGAAAAATTGGACGAGGTTTTCCGGGAAAATTTTGAGTTTTCATTTGAAAAAATTTTTTATCTTAAAAAATTTAAAATCTATGATAACCAAATTTGGTAGGTAGGTTTACGATATAAAAAGTAAACTACACACCAAAATTTAGATTTCTATGTTACAAGAAAAAAAAGTTATAATAAAATATTTTGTGCCAGATCATTTCTATGAAAATTCACTACCATAACGCACTTGCTGCGTCCAGGCTTTTTTTTTTGACCTCGAGATATCCTCATACGGCCACGGACGTTTTTCATGAACTTCTCCATACCGACCTTTCTTAGTGAATTTTCTTAGAAAAAATTCACTAATGAGGAGATCTCAACTTTTGAATTTTGAAAAAATTTCTTCAAATGAGCGCGATCTAGGACCCCTCAATACAGTTATGAACTGGATGATGCCACTTGGTTCTCATAAGCTCTATGTGGTTATCTATACACATACGGGTATTTTATTTGTTACATAATATTATATTTATTATTGTAAAAATTAATAAAGGAAGTATACAGGGACACTTTGCTTCATGCCCCTGGCCCTGTCAAGGCAACTTTCCAACGATCATAGGTGCCCACGGATAGGTGGGTTGTAATATTTGTTATATTATCTACCTCAGATGTATCTTAATACTCTATATACATAATTGCATAGGATCGTGCATACTCTCTCTCTCTCTCTCTCTCTCTCTCTCTCTCTCTCTCTCTCTCATACACACATACACACGAACACACATAACTGCACCAGTTTGTTTGCAAAATAATATACAATTATTTATATACACTTATACTATTTATGTTGTTACTTTAAATCACATGATGTATGTGGTTATTCTTAATAAATTCTATCACCTTTATAAGCAGTCTATTATTTTTATCGATTGCTACAGACATCAGTTGACTAATATTAGTTGGTCGCGTAATTGAATGTTTGGTAGCTGTACTGTCTGTCTGTCACTGTGCACAATATGTTTTTGACAATTAAATAATAAATGATATATGTCGAAAATACCCGTTCTATCGCACTCACAGTATGGAGTATCCACCACTTTCATCTTGAACAAATGTGATTTAAAATGGCCATGTCTTACTATTATTTTGACTAACGTCGTATATAGATGTCTAGGTAAATCCACCATGTCCATTACAGGTCTTTTAAGAGTACCAGTTAATACGTGTTTGTACGGTGCGTCTTGTACTAAGCTCCCGTGTTCTTTCTTTTTCTTTTCCATGTCTAGTTTTGCTATCACTATGTAGTCTTCGGTTCTAACTAGGTGATAATTTTCACCTTCCTGTCCACCTTTCTTCGCTAGTTGATCGGCTTCTTCGTTGATTCTGATGCCTGCATGACATTTAATCCAGACAAGTACACACCTTTTTTCATTCCTTACCAAATTAAATAATTGTGTTTTGATTTTGCAGATGATTGGATTGTCAAATATACTTTTCGGGTTGCTGAGTGTTGTTATGGATGCTAAGGATCTGTAAAAATCAAATATTCAAATGGATCTGTCATGGCTATATCGAGAGCCTTTATTACTGCTGTTATTTCGGCTGTGTAAATGGAAATTTTCTTATTAAGTTTAAATAGATATTTGTTTTTGTTGTAGTCACAATATACTCCAGTCCCGGTGCGCTCTTCTAGTTTGGAACCATCTGTAAAGATTTTCCTGACTAACGAACTTATCCAAGCTATTAACAAAAGAAAGGCACACGCCAAATTTTATCAAAATCGGCCCATTATTTTTTGAGTTATCGGTGTGATACATATATATATATATATATATATATATATATATATATATATATATATATATATATATATATATATATATATATATATATATATATATATATATATATATATATATAAACATATAAAAATTGAAACTGACCCCGGATATGGGTTCTAGGGGTCCTAGTTCGCGCTCATTTGCAAAAATTTTTTCAAAATTCAAAAGTCGGGATCTTCCCATTAGTGAATTTTTTCTACGAAAATTCACTAAAAGTTCAGATAAAACCTGGTCCGATTTTCCTGGCAAACGAACTTATCCAAGCCACTTACAAAAGGAAGGCACACGCTAAATTTTATCAAAATCGGTCCATGATTTTTTGGGTTATCGGCGTGATATATATATATATATATATATATATATATATATATATATATATATATATATATATATATATATATATATATATATATATATATATATATATATATAAACATATAAAAATTGGGTTCTAGGGGTCCTAGATTGCGCTCATTTGAAGAGATTTTTTCAAAATCCAAAAGTCGAGATCTCCTCATTAGTGAATTTTTTCTAAGAAAATTCACTAAGAAAGGTCGGTATGGAGAAGTTCATGAAAAACGTCCGTGGCCGTATGACGAAATCTCTAGGTCAAAAAAAAAAGTTCAGAGAAAACCTGGGCTGATTTTCCTGGCTAACGAACTTATCTAAGCCACTTGTAAAGGAAGGCACTTACCAAATCTGATCTAAATCAGCCCATTATTCTTTGAGTTTATATATATATATATATATATATATATATATATATATATATATATATATATATATATATATATATATATATATATATATATATATATATATATAAGCATATAAAAATCGAAACTGACCCCGGATATATGTTTAAGGGGCCTAGTTAGTGGTCATTTGAAGAAATTAAAAACAATTCAAAAGTTGGGATCTCCACATTAGTGAATTTCTTAAAAAAAATTTACTGACAATCCGAACCGTTCGTTGGTGGATTGCTACTTGTGTCTTAATTTGGAGTCGATTGCTCAATCCCTTCGAAGTTATCGCGCAAACTAGCAGAGAGACCGACATACATTTTTCCTTCGCAAATCGGGTTTTTAGTGAATTTTCTTAAAAAAATTCAATAATGACGAGATCCCGACTTTTGAATTTTGAAAAAATTTCTTCAAATGAGCGCTAATTAGGCCCCCTAGAACACATATCCGGGGTCAGTTTCGATTTATATATATATATATATATATATATATATATATATATATATATATATATATGCCGATTTTGACAAAATTTGGAGAACACCTTCCTTTTGTAAGTGGCTTGGATCAGTTCGTTATCCAGGAAAATCGGCCAAGGTTTTCCCGGAAAATTTTGTGTTTTCTTTAGAAAAAAATTCATATCTCCGGAAATAACAATGTACGGGCAACCAAATTTGGTACATCGTTTTATATCGCTATATGTAAATTACCTACCACAATTTAGTGCTACAGGTCGAAAGACAAAAAAGTTATGGGCATTTAAAGAAAAATAAGTTGGGGTTTTTCTCACAACGTCAAAGTGACAATTTAAAACGTCAAAATTCGCGACATTTGGGCTAAGAACGTGAATCTAATATGGGCTATGGAAAGAAAATGTGTCAAGAAGAATGTTTTACAAACCCTGAAGTCTTAGTTTCAATCATCATTGTCCTTCATTTTACTGAAATGTTTCCAGAACATTATTTTGATGAAACATGGCATATGTTACTATTTACTATATAGGTTATACTGGTAATCAAATTTGATGCCTGCTTTCTGAAAAAAAAACACACATATTTGCTATTAAATTTTTTTAAATGAAAATTCGTTGCCATAACGCACTTGCTGCGTCCAGAAATTTTTACATGTCTTGAGACTTTTTACGACGTTTGAGTTAAAAGGTTTGTTTCAATTTTCCGTTACCGTCACCATACTTTCACTTAGGAGTTTAAGACGATGTCGAAGTAATATCTTATAAGAATGTGAAAGCACCAAAAAATTAATTATTTTTCCAGAACAATTGAGACAGTCGATGGATTTACGACACATCAGACAGGCATATAAATCATCGAGCAGTGCATATTCTCAGGAATGAAATAGAGCTTCAGGAATTAAACTCGCGCTTAAGTACGGCAGTATAAGCTGATGGCAAAATTTTAATTACTTTAAGCACCATCCTTTATTAGATTCCTGGCTTGGAAACGAACCATAAATTAGGAATAGGACGACTCCACTACAGACAACGGATAAGATTTTAAAATCCACCCGCCGCTCCTTTCTATGGTTCGCCAATTTTGAAATCCATAAAACTTTGTGTCTGCGAATATTATTATTGCTTATTTTAAGTGGTTTTCTTTAAAATGTGTCCGTGTATTTGTTTATAATTTATGAGATTTTTGAGTGTATCTCACAAGTGATTTAGGAAATTCTGAAAAACTATTAAAGTTTGTATGGAAATAATTGCTTAGCGGTCATAAAGCTTGAACTGGGACAAGTAGGATATCATGTTATGGACATTAATCTTGAACACAATGGTATTAATTCATTTTATTACCACTAATTATATTCGATATCATCTGATGTTTAAACGAACTGTGAATAGGATTCACCTACCAGCGACTCGGGAAACTTGTCTAATAACCACTACAAACCATTCACTTTTCCAAATTACCTACCTATCTATCATTTGAGGAAATTTATATTTAAATAATAATTGTGCACTCGCCTACCAAACTTCTTTATTTGCAAAAAAATATTTTTGGTATTACGTATTTAACAGTAAACATCTACTGCCGTTTCAGTTTTCATTTCGTTTTAGTGAATTTTCGTAGAAAAAATTCACTAATGGGGAGATCCCGACTTTTGAAAAAAAAATTGCAAATGACCGCAAACTAGGACCCCTAGAACCCATATCCGGGGTCAGTTTAATTTTTTATATGTATATATATATATATATATATATATATATATATATATATATATATATATATATATATATATATATATATATATATATATATATATATATATATATATATATATATATATATATAAACATAAAAATTGAAACTGACCCCGGATATGTTTTCTGGGGAGCCTAATTAGCGCTCATTTGAAGAAATTTTTTCAAAATTCAAAAGTCGGGATCTCCTCATTAGTGAATTTTTTAAGAAAATTCACTAAAAAAATAATCGCAGTGTGATTTTCGTTATACAGTGCGAATTACCTTTATGATTGACCCAAATATTTAAAGTATCTTCTTGATCATTCAACATGTCATTTTTCAACAAAGATAGACATAGCTAGTTGTTACTATCTACTATTTGATTATACATACATAATCACAGATCCTACAGAACAATATCACATGCGCAGTTCTTTGTTAAGATTCGCACGTCACTCGGCGCCTAGATGTCGGATCAAGTAAAGCTTTGCACGTATTTACCAATTAATTAAGTCCATTGGCCCAATGTTGAATTAAAATGTCCTAAAGATAACTAAAACGCCTTGGTTGAAATGCCTTGCTGGACCTATTATCGTCTTCCATATTACTTTGAGTGTATTCCCCTTATTGGTAAAATACACTTACATTTTTCTCGTAACTGGTCTGTGGTGATTTGGTCGCGGACCTATTGTTAGGGCTATTTTACGTCAACTTGACTTTAAATGTTGCTTGCGATAGCTTTTCATGTCTAATAGAAGATTGGCATAAAAATAATAGCCGGGAAGCGCCGGGCAATAAGCTAAGTATTATATTATAAAAGTCTGAGACTAAACATAATAACGGTTTAGTACTGTAGCGCTCATTTGAAAAAGCAAATTCTAAAGTCATCACCTTTGTGAGAGTACAATTTTTAAGAGCTTTTGCTAAAAAATCTGAACGCAGCAAGTGTGTTATAATAACGAAATTTCATATAATTCTTTCAAATCCTAATACATCAGTTTTCTATTATGTTAGAATATTCAAATTTGATACATATATTTTTCGGTACTTTAAATAATTGATTAACCTATTGTTGGCAGCGTTTAAAGAAGGTGAATTAAACAAACTTAATTATTTTCTATTAATCTACAAGTTAAAAAAATGAGTCTCTGAGAAATGGTAGATAAGAATAATACATCACATTAGCCCTGGTTGCGTGACACTCACATCAAAATTCGTTTAGCTGCTTGCAATGTTTAGTGATGTTGGGGGGCGATACTGTACTTAATGGGGTTGCGCGTCAACTAACTTTGGTCGTAAAGTTCAATTTTTCGTAAGAAGCTGGTCTGATTTTCCTTGCTCATGAACTTATCCAAACTATTTATTAAGTGACAGGCATTGCCAAGTTTAATTGATGCTGGTGTATTGTTTTTTGATTTATCATTAAAACATACACACATATGAAAATAGAAACTGTTAACAAACAGATGCTGAATATTGGTTTTGAGTACTTACTCGAAAGTCTCAAAGTCATGCATTGTCAGAAGCAAATATTTTTCTACGAAAATTCGCTAACAAAAATTAGGAGATGTAGGACAGCAGCACGTGCTTTGTTAAGAATGGTCATTAGAGTTTATTAATAACAATGATATTGAGAGAATTGTTCATAAATGGGAGAGCGAAAGAGGGACTGCATGAGAGCGGTCGCCATGTTTTAATAAAAAATGTTAAAAGTTACAGGTACATACACATACACACACACACACACACACACACATTATGCTATACGTAGTGTAGTAGGTAGGTACCAACATATTATTTATTCCCGCATAGTTTATGAGTCGTAAAAGTTTTTAGTTTGTGGGCAATTATACAAATTAACTATGGTCAGCGCTACGTGATAATAAACTTTTAATGGGTTTTCATTAATTACCCCGTGTTGTTAGCGTTAGCGGTGTGTTGTTGTGTTGGATATGATGATGGAGATGGTAATGGTGACGGTGTTGGTGAAGGTAATGGTGATGGTGATGGTGATTGTGTTTGAACGTATTCTTCAAACGATATAGGGAACTCTGTAAAATTCAGAGATGGTTTACCCACTAAACTATCATTGTTCGATAAATTGTCAGGGATATTACCAACAACAGCCTAGAAACTCTTCAAAAGTCTGGACGCAGCAAGTGCGTTATGGAAGTAAATTTTCATAAAAATCTTTTTAATAGCAAATATGTATTTAATGCAAGCAGGCATCAATTTGGTCACCGGTATAACCTCTATAGTAGAAAGCATGTACCATAGTTTATCAAAATAACTTAGTGTTTGAAAATGTACAAAAAATTTCCGAATATATACTTAAAATGTTTCTGATAACACTGGTTTCCTAACCGACGAACCTTAGGTTAATAGCAGTTATTAAAATTTGAAGCTTTTAATGAAAATTCGCTACCAAAACGCACTTGCTGCGTATAGATATTTTTTTACTTACAAACATGCATCATATTTTGATGAAAAATGTAAAAATGCAATAATATAAGGGATGTTCGATAAAAATGTAGGTATCACCAACGACTTATGGGCCAGCCTGTGATTGCCAAAATAATTTTATAAGATGCAAGAAACCTTATAATTACCTTTTACAATTTTTTCTCGTATCTCGTATAATGACAATGATATTGAAGTTTACCGTAGAAATGCATGACCATGTATATGTAAACAGATAAAACTCTGGACGCAGCAAGTGCGTTATGGTAGTGAATTTTCATAAAAATGTTTTTAATAGCAAATATGTTTTTTTAAGAAAGCAGGCACCAAATTTGGTTACCAGTATAATCTATATATTAGAAACAATGTGCCATGTTTCATCAAAATAACTTTATTGTTTGAAAATGTACAAAAATTTCCGAAAGTAAACTTAAATTGTTCCCGAAAAAACTGGTTTTCTGGTCAACCTTATAGGTTAATAGCAAATTGATTCAAAATTTGAAGCATTTAATGAAAATTTGCTACCATAACGCACTTGCTGCGTCCCGAATTTCTTTTCTTACAAAGATGCATTATATTTCGATGGAAAATACAAAAATGCAATAACATAGGGCGTGTTCGATTAAAAAAATTCACAAAAAAAAAGAAAATTTGAATCACCAACGACTTATAGGCCAGCCTGTAATTGTGGAAATATTTTTTAAGATGTAGCTTAAGACACCCTACAATTAATGTATACAACTTTTTTTCGTAACTTGCATAATAACGGATATATTGCGCTTTAATGATTTTTTACGAAAATTCGACAAAAATGATATACCATTAAACGATAAACTCTATAGCCAACACTACTGCTAAAGCATCAGAGAAAGGGTCTATTTGAAATGAATTTTCTGGGAATATTTTAGTAAAATGAAGGACAATAACGATTGAAACTAAGAGCTCAGGCTTTGTAAAACATTATTCTTGAGACATTTTCCTTCCATAGATCATATTAATTTCAGGTGCATTGCCTAAATATTAACAATTTTGACGTTTAAAATCGCGACTTTGACGTTTTGAGGAAAACCCAAATTTATTTTTCTTTAAATGCTTGTAACTTTTTTGTCCTTTAACCTACAGCGCTAAATTTTGGTATAATGATATAAACCCGTGTACCAAATTTTGTCGCCCTTACTTTGTTAATGCGGGAGATATAATTTTTTTTCGATTTTTTCCGGGAAAACCTCGGCGGATGTTCCTGGCTAACGAATTTATCCAAGCCACTCGCGAAAGGAAGGTACTCACCTAATTTTATCAAAATCGGTCCATGATTTTTTTAGTTATAGGTGTGACACATAAATATATATAAGTATATATATATATATATATATATATATATATATATATATATATATATATATATATATATATATATATATATATATATATATATATAAACATATAAAGTCTGGAACCGACCTCGGATTTGGGTTTCAGGGGTCCTAAATAGCGCTCATTTGAAGAAATTTTTTCAAAATTCAAAAGTCTAGATCTCCTCATTAGTGAATTTTTTAAAGAAAATTCACTAAAAACTGAAACTAAACCCGAATATGGATTGTGGGGGGCCTAGTTTGCACTCATTTAAAGAAATCTTTTTAAAACTCAAAAGTCGCGGTCTCCTCACTAACGAATTTTTTCTACGAAAATTAGCCAAACATTGCAGACCGTTAAACAATGAACTTAACTAAAACTACTGTCAAAGGGTGTATTTGAAATAAATTTGCTGGAAATATATTAATAAAAAGTTTAATTTTGGTATGTAGTAAGGTCTTTCCTAAGGCAAAATATACAACCAATTTCATTTAAATACATTTGTAATTTTTGGAAACAAAACTTTTCCGAAAGAAAAATCAAAATTTGAATCACTAAATTTTTTATAAACTTAGAAAGTTGAATTTTGATACGTAGTAAGGTCTCTCCCAGGGCAACATACCCTTTAAATTTTATTAAAACAGCTTTGTAATTTTCGGGGAAAATTTGATGAAAATCAACTCATTATTTTTTGAGTTGTCGGTGTGATATGTGTATAAATAAATATATATATATATATATATATATATATATATATATATATATATATATATATATATATATATATATATATATATATATATATAGATAGATAGATAGATAGATAGATAGATAGATAGATAATAGATAATTTATTTTCGCCTTCTTGCCGTAATACATGGGTAAGCTCGTCACAATAGATATAAACAATATAACATGAACATATAATATATAATACAGTATAATATAAAAACAATTATGCTGTTTAGTTACAGAAAAAAAAACGATAAAAGTGCACAATGTGAAACAAACACAACGCTTAAAACAGTGATATATAAACATCTATATACACTTATATAGACTGCAATATAATAAAAAATATACATGTACAATATTAAACAACAAACAATCAAATACAAAAACCACAAAAAATTCCAATTAAATCATCTGCCTCACAGAGCACGAAACAAACTCATCGACCGCATAAAATGATCGCTCACTTAAATATTTTCTTAAAGCGGCTTTAAAAGTGCTTATGTTTTCAGTGGATTTTATTTTCCGGAAGCAAATTGTACAAAAGACTACCCGCATACACAGGGGATTTCTTGTACGCCATTATTTGAAAATGGTTTAAATTCATGTACTGCAGTGCCTAGTGGAATACGAGTGATTGTCTGAATGTCTTGGCAACATATGTTTCTTCCTATAAATGAAACTCAGTACCTTATAAAGGTAAATTCCTACCAAGGTCTTAACTTCCTTTTCCTTAAAAAGTTCTCAGCATGACTCGAGGTTGTGCATATCAAACATTACCCTCAGTATTCTCTTCTGAAGCACAAAAACCCTGTTAACATCTATGGTCTGACCTGAGACAACAATGCCGTATGACAGCAATGGATACACCTCTGAATAGTAGACAGAAAGCAAATATATATATAATCAGAAAAAAGGACTGTTAAAAAATGCAAAAATCCAATATGACGCCCGTAAGACAAATCGAAGTATTGTAACTCTTGCATCAAGAACGCTTTGGAAAATATGATGACATATTTATATTTCCTATAAAAAAGTGTTCTTCATATTTCTTCATAGTGAAAAAAGTCTAGTTCTTTCGGTATTCGCTTAAAAACGAAAAAACTAAAATTGAAAATTTCCGTTTCTTTCGAATAATTTTAAAAGTCTGGACGCAGAAAGTGCGTTATGGAAGTGAATTTTTATAAAAATTCTTTGAATAGCAAATATATCTTTTTAATGCAAGCAGTCATCAATTTGGTTACCAGTTTAACCTAAATAGTGGAAACATAGTGCCATATTTTATCAAAATAACTTATTGTTTGAAAATGTAAAAAACTCGAAGACGCAGCAAGTTCGTTATGATAGTGAATTTTCATAGAATGGCACCAAATATTGTATTATAACTTTTTTTTCTTGTAACATACAAATCTAATTTTTTTGTGTATAGTTTACTTTTTATATCGTAAATCTACCTACCAACTTTGGTTATCATAGCTTTTAGTGAATTTTCTTTAAAAAAATTCACTAATGAGGAGATCCCGACTTTTGAATTTTGAAAAAATTTCTTCAAATGAGCGCTAATTCGGCCCTTCAGAAAACATATCCGGGGT
Organism: Tillus elongatus; assembly: GCA_964006375.1. Taxonomy (NCBI): domain Eukaryota; kingdom Metazoa; phylum Arthropoda; class Insecta; order Coleoptera; family Cleridae; genus Tillus; species Tillus elongatus. The sequence goes on along the minus strand of OZ023264.1, from coordinate 110,802 downwards.
CAGTTTCAATTTTTATATGTTTATATATATATATATATATATATATATATATATATATATATATATATATATATATATATATATATATATATATATATATATATATATATATATATATATATATATATATATATATGTATCACACCGATAACTCAAAAAATAATGGGCCGATTTCGATTAAATTTGGTGAAAAAATTCCTTTTGCAAATGGCTTGGATGAGTTCGTTAGCCAGGAAAATCTGCCCAGGTTTTCCCGGAAAATTTTGTGTTTTATTTCGAAAAAATTTATATCTCCGGAATTAACAAAGTAAGGGCAACCAAATTTGGTACGCTGGTTTATATCCTTATAACTAAGCTACCTACCAAAATTTAGCTATGTAAGTCAAAAGACAAAAAAGTTATAGGCATTTAAAGAAAAATAAATTGGGGTTTTCCTCAAAACGTCAAAGTGGCGATTAAAAATGTCAAAATTGGCAACATTTAGGTAAAGAACTTGAATCTAAGACGGGCTATAGAAATAAAATGTCTCAAGAAGGATGTTTTACAAACCCTGGAGTCTTAGCTTCAATCGTCATTGTCCTTCATTTTACTAAAATATTCCCAGAAAATTCATTTCAAATAGACCCTGTCTCTGATGCTTGGCAGTAGCCTTAGCTATAGAGTTTATCATTTAATGGTATATAATTTTTGTCGAATTTTTGTAAAAAATCAATAACGCTCAATATATCTGTTATTATATAAGATATGAAAAAATTTTGTATATATTAATTATAGGGTGTCTTGAGCTACATCTTAAAATAATATTTCTACAATCACAGGATGGCCCATAAGTCGTTGGTGATACAAATTTCCATTTTTTTTAACGCCTTATGTTATTGCATTTTTGCATTTTCCATCGAAATATAATGCATGTTTGTAAGAAAAGAAATTCTGGACGCAGCAAGTGCGTTATGGTAGCGAATTTTAATCAAATGTTTCATATTTGAACAGCTCAATTTGCTATTAACCTATAAGGTTGACCAAGAAACGTGTATTTTCGGGAACACTTTAAGTTTACTTTTGGAAATTTTGGTACATTTTCACACAATAAAGTTATTTTGATGAAACAAGGCACATTGTTTTTACTATATAGGTTATACTGGTAACCAAATTTGATGCCTGCTTTCTTAAAAAAGAAACACACATATTTGTTATTAAAAACATTTTATGAAAATTCACTACCATAACGCACTTGCTGCATCCAGAATTTTTTATTTTTTGAGATAAAATTTTTTTCGAATGAAAACTCAAAATTTTCCCGGAAAACCTCGTCCGATTTTCCTGACTAACGAACTTATCCAAGTCACTTACAAAAGGAAGGTACATGCTAAATCTAATCAAAATCGGCCCATTATTTTTTGAGTTATTGGTGTGATACATACATATATATATATATATATATATATATATATATATATATATATATATATATATATATATATATATATATATATATATATATATATATATATATATATATATATACATATATATATATATATAACATATATATATATATATATATATATATATATATATATATATATATATATATATATATATATATATATATATATTGTTTTCTCAATTGGTAAAGGACATATTTTTGAAAATGCCCTTTTAGTGAATTTTCTTAGAAAAATTCACTAATGAGGAGATCTCGACTTTTGAATTTTGAAAAAATTTCTTCAAATGAGCGCGATCTAGGACCCCTAGAACCCATATCCGGGGTCACTTTCAATTTTTATATGTTTATATATATATATATTTATATATATATATATATATTTATATATATATATATGTATCACACCGATAACTCAAAAAATAATGGGCCGATTTTGATAAAATTTGGCATGTACGTTTCTTTTGTAAATGGCTTGGATAAGTTCGTTAGTCAGGAAAATCGGACAAGGTTTTCCGGGAAAATTTTGAGTTTTTATTCGAAAAAAATTCTTATCTCAAAAAGTAATAAGCTGATTTCAACAAAATTTGGCATGTACCTTCCCTTTGTAAATGGCTTTGACATGTTTGTTAGTCAGGAAAATCCGACAAGGTTTTCCGGGAAAATTTTGAGTTTTCATTCGAAATAAATTTTTATTTCAAAGAATAATAGGGCGATTTTGAAAAAATTTGGCATATAGCTTCCTTTTGTAGATGGCTTTAACAAGTTCGTTAATCAGAAAAATCGGACCAGGTTTTCCCGGAAAAATTTTGAGTTTTCATTTGAAAAAAATTTTTATCTTAAAAAAATAAAAAATCTATGATAACCAAATTTGGTAGGTAGGTTTACGATATAAAAAGTAAACTATACACCAAAACTAAGATTTCTATGTTACAAGAAAAAAAAGTTATAATAAAATATTTTGTGCCAGATCATTTCTATGAAAATTCACTACCATAACGCACTTGCTGCGTCCAGGCTTTTTATGTTACCACTGGAAGTTTTAATTGTAGCAACCCTGTTGACGCCGTCTTGACCTGGGTGCAACTCGATCACCCTTCCTAGTTTCCACCGCAGAGGTGGCAGATTGTTTTCCTTAATTAATACCATTGCACCTTGTTTTAATTCACCTTGCCGGCTACGCCACTTAGTTCTTTGTTGAAGTTCGGAAATATACTTCTTGCTCCATCTGTTCCAGTAATGCTGATTAAACTGCTGAATTTTTTGGTACACAGATAACCTCGAGTCAGGAATTTTTGTAACGTTTGGATCAGGAACTGACGTTAAAACTTTTCCTACCAAAAAGTGAGCAGGAGTGAGAGGGTTCAAATCATTTGGGTCTGATGACAGAGGTGACAAAGGTCGGGAATTAAGGACTGCTTCAATTTGTACAAGCAAACTGTACATTTCTTCAAAAGTTATTATCGCATTACCTACAACCCGTTTTAAATGAGCTTTACAGGAACGTACCCCTGGTACGTACCCCTGACTCCCATAGCCCTCCGAAGTGAGGTGATGATGGCGGTATAAAATGCCAATTTATCCCTTCGTTCGCACAAGACGTTATAATATCAACTCTTTTGCAATTTAAAAATTTTGTTAACTCAATCAACTCTGAATTTGCCCCAACAAAATTTGTACCGTTGTCAGAATAAATATGCAACGGTTTGCCTCTTCGAGATGCAAAACGTCTAAGTGACAGGATAAATGATTCAGTCGATAAGCTACTGACCAGTTCAGGGTGCACAGCTTTCGTAACAAAGCACACATATATACAAATATAAACCTTTGAGGTCTTGCAACCACGCCCCTTTCGATCTTTAATTATTAATGGACCTGCAAAATCAACCCCTACAGTTCAAATGGCAATGCAGGTTGTATTCGAGATACTGGTAAATTTCCCATGATTGGGTTAATTATTTTTGGACATACACGAAAACAGTTTATACACTGATGAACGGTCTGTCTGGCAATATTCCTACCTGATGTAGGCCAAAACCGTTCTCTAATAGAAGCTAACAATTGCTGTGGTCCAACGTGTAGTAATCTTTTATGTTCTCTTAAAAAAATTAATTTTGTTAGTTTGTGATTTCCTGACAATAAACTTGGGTGACACTTATCAAATTTAAAATTAGAGTTACTTAGCCTACCGCCTACTCTTAATATTCCGCTTGAATCTAAAAACGGATTTAAACTCAAAATATTTGATTTCCGTGGAATTTCTTTATTATTTCCTAAAGCTTGCAACTCTAAGGAGAACGATTCCAACTGTGCCCTTTTAATTAAACACATTAGCGCATTATTAATTTCAATGGGGCATTAATGGCCCGACTGTTCGATCTACTTTGGAACCAATGCAGTTATTCTTAAATCTAAAGCAACGTGCCACAATTCGTTCTAATTTACTTAAATCGTTATATCTACTAAAATTAAATACATCTATTTCACTATCTTTAAGAATATTAACTAAAACATCAGTTTCCTTTTTCACTTCTGGAAGATCTGAACTTACGTTTTTAAAGTGGGCCAACAAGAATGATTATTCAAAAGCCACGCTGGCCCATGAAACCATATTTTGGAATATAATAAGTCTGAAGGACCGCGAGATACCAGGTCTGCAGGATTTGATGTTGTCGGAACATGACGCCAAGTATCATTTTCAGTAATCTCTAAAATTTGAGTGATTCTGTTGCAAACAAAGGTTTTTAATTTATTAGTAGGGATTTTTAACCATCCCAACACAATTGTTGAGTCGCACCAAAATGTACAAGACTTAATTTGAATGTTTATTTCTTTTCGTATTTTATCTACTAGCTTGACTACACACAAAGCACCTAAAAGTTCGAGTCTAGGTAATGTTTGTTGTTTAACTGGAGCAACTCTACTTTTAGCACATAACAAATTTACAAACACATTACCATCTTTATCAACCGATCGAATATATACACAGCATCCGTAGGCCTTGATACTGGCATCCGAAAATGCATGAAGTTCAACAGTTAAAGGATTTTTGCATGTAATATGTCTAGATATTTTTAAATTATTTAATAGCGGCAATTGATCGCGAAATTTACACCATTTTGTGTACAACATGTAAGAAACTGATTCATCCCATTCTAGCTTTTCTCTCCAAAGATCCTGTGATAGCATTTTTGGAATTATTGTTGTTGCACTTAATAATCCTAGCGGGTCGAATATTTGTGATATTTCAGACAGTATAACCCGTTTTGTAACTACCTTTAAAGCTGAATTTGTAATAGAATACATTAAATTATCAGTTTTATTATTCCAGAATAAACCTAGGGTTTTAGTATTTTCATGCAAACCAAGGTTTAATAAATTTGGATGCTTATCGTCCTCACCTATACCTTCTAAAATTGTTGGATCAGTAGAAATCCACTTACGTAACAAAAAACAACCTTGTGATAATATTTTAGGTAAAAAATTACATACTTCTTTAGCCTGATCACGATTATTTGTACTAAATAATAAATCGTCTACATAAAAGTTCCGTTTTATTATAACTGATAATTCTGGATGTGAATTTTCGATATCAATACCAAGTTGGAAAAGACTTCGAATGGCTAAGAAAGGGCCTGCGGCAGTCCCATATGTAACAGTGTTTAAATTATATTCTTTAATTGGCTGACTAGAGCTTGATCGCCACAAGATTCTTTGAAGTGATCTATCTTCTGGCCTTACAAGCACCATTCGATACATTTTAGTGAATTTTTATTAAAAAATTCACTAATAGAGAGGTATCGATGGTGAGACTTTGCAAAAAATTTTTGCAAATGAGCGCGAATTTGGGCCCCTAGAACCCCATATCCGGGGCCAGTTTGAATTTTTATATGCTTATATATATATATATATATATATATATATATATATATATATATATATATATATATATATTTATATATATATATATAATATATATATATATATATATATATATATATATATATATACATATATATATATATATATATATATATATATATATATATATATATATATATATATATATATATATATATATGTATCCGTCTGATAACTCAAAAAATAATTAACCGATTTAGATGAAACTCGGCAAGTGCCTTTCTTTTATTAATGGCTTGGATGAGTTCGTTGGCCAGGAAAAATCGGACGGGGTTTTCCGGGAAAATTTTGAGTTTTCTTTCAAAAAAATTTTTTTTTCCCGAAAATTTCGATAAAATTTGGTCTACATATTGCTTTGGGAAATACCTAACTATGTGCCAAAATTCAGCTTTCTAGGGTTACAGAAAATTGAGCTATTCAAATTTGAAACATGTTTAAATCATAAGTGTGTGGTTGCTGTTGGTTATTTATATTTCTATTGACCGCAGCTTCAAAATCTCGTATTATTCAATGACTTTGTAGTTCTCATTCTCACTTTTATTGACTAACATTTCAATTTTTGGTCTCAATGGTTTTATATTTTCACGTTTGACCAGCAGATGTCGCTCACTGTAAACATTGTTATTATTAATAAATGCATAAGTCAATTCGTAGCGTGTTAATCGGTAACGTGAAAATACTAGGCGGTCCAAGTCGCAGATAGAGGTTCCATGGCAGTTGCAGTAAGATCCTCCATGCCAGTTCGATGCAGATGAGATTTATATCTACCGTGGTTAAATCTCATTCTAATTATGGTAGTTGAAGTTTTTCTTGGTAAATTGAGATCTTTAATTTGATTTTCTAAAGACAATTGCGAGTAGAGCAAGCTATCTCTGTTATTTGATTTTAGTGAATTTTTATTTTAAAAAAAATCACTAATAGAGAGGTATCGACGGTGAGACTTTGCAAAAAAATTTTCAAATGAGCGCGAACTAGGACCCCTAGAACCCATATCCGAGGTCAGTTTCAATTTTTATGTTTATATATATATATATATATATATATATATATATATATATATATATATATATATATATATATATATATATATATATATATATATATATATATATGTAGGTATCGATGGTGAGACTTTGCAAAAATTCTTTCAAATGAGCGCGAATTAGGACCCCTAGAACCCATATCCGGGGTCAGTTTGAATTTTTATATGCTTATATATATATATATATATATATATATATATATATATATATATATATATATATATATATATATATATATATATATATATATATATATATATATATATATATATATATATATATATGTATCCGTCTGATAACTCAAAAAATAATTAACCGATTTAGATGAAACTCGGCAAGTGCCTTTCTTTTATTAATGGCTTGGATGAGTTCGTTGGCCAGGAAAATCGGACGGGGTTTTCCGGGAAAATTTTGAGTTTTCTTTCAAAAAAAAATTTTTTTTCCGAAAATTTCGGTAAAATTTGGTCTACATATTGCTTTGGGAAATACCTAACTATGTGCTAAAATTCAGCTTTCTAGGGTTACAGAAAATTGAGCTATTCAAATTTGAAACATTTATGTTTAAATCATGTGGTTGCTGTTGGTTAGTCAATGCTTTTCTTATTGACTCATGTGTTATTAATAGTCAATAGTTTCTTTCCGAATACACAAACCTTCCATTGACTTCTGCTTCTGCCGCTGTTACAATCCTTTTATTTAGAGCTAGAGTTCTAACCACTCATACAAACAGTGTTTTTTAACCACGTGGCTGGGCGACTGACCGAATTCGTTCCCAGTTGCTGTTGATTTACTCATATTCTCTAAATATGTTTGAAGATGTGGTGTCTACTTCATTCCAAGTCACTATTAACCGACTATTTATGAAATCAAATAAGTAAATTAAATCGATTGTCATAAAATATGTAGTGTATTAAGACAAGGGAAAAAGAAATAAAACATATATAACTGTGCACATTTTGATTATATTTTAGGGTGCTGCTTGAGAGAGGTATTGTCACAGCATAATATCTTATTAAAGTTCATTTGTAAATAGGTTTAATTTTTATATGTTTATATATATATATATATATATATATATATATATATATATATATATATATATATATATATATATATATATATATATATATATAACTCAAAAAATAATTAACCGATTTCGATGAAACTTGGCAAGTGCCTGTCTTTTATTAATGGCTTGGATGAGTTCGTTATCCAGAAAAATCAGACGGGGTGTTCCGGAAAAATTTTGAGTGTTCTTTCGAAAAAAAAATTTTTCTCCGAAAGTAACAAAGCTGTTTCAATGAAATTTACTATATATGTTGCCTCAACCTTATTACGTACCAAAATTCAACTTTCTAAGTTTAGAGAAAATTGAGTTATTCAAATTTTAAATTTTCTTTCGAAAAAAATTTTTCTCCGAAAATTACAAAGTTATTTTAATGAAATTTTGTGGATATCTTGCCTTAGGAAAAACCTTACTACGTATTGAAATTAAACTCTCTAAGTTTCTAGAAAATTGAGTTATTTAAATTTGAAGCATTTAATAAAAATTCACTACCATAACGCACTTGCTGCGTCCCGCGTTTTTTCTGCTTGGTCACGTGATTCACCCAATTTATCAAGAGATTATTTCATCGGAAGCGAAACAACAAAATTACCTTGTTTGTTTCGTGTAGTAGTTTCGACATAGTAATTCTCACAAGTTGCTTCTTCTGCAGATAGTGGTCTAACATTACTTTCTTGCTCAATTTCCCAAAATCTACTTAACTGTTTTTGTATTTCATCAACTTGAGAAAAGCTACAGTTTATTTGTTTAATAAATTTGCTTGATATGGGTCCTGAGACAATCCAACCTAACCTGCTCTTTTGAAGAATGGGCAAATGTTTTCCAAAGCTAATTTGTCCTACACAGAGCAATTCCCAAAAATGATTAGCCCCAAGTAATATATCTATCTCCCCTGGTTTATGAAAATCCGGATCTGCTAAATTGTGCCCCTCACGAATTTTCAGATCTTGTAACCTGATTTTATAAGCAGGTAGAGTACTTGTTATTTTTGGTACAACTAAACAATCACTATTAAGCTTAAAATTATTATAACGTGCCTGAATTTCTAAGCTGCACTTTAATTGTACCTTAGATGTAGAGTGCGTAATACCTAGCACAGTAATATCTGTTTGACTAGTTTTTAATTGCAGTTTTTTACACAAGCCTTCAGTAATAAAATTTGACTCCGAACCTGAATCTAAAAGTACGCGAGCAAAGTCATGTGTTCGCTTATCAGCAGTGGCCACTTTGACTGAAGCAGTTGGTAGCAAAACTTGCGTCATATTACATGAAAACGCATTAACTGATTGCATTTCTTTGGTTTCATCGTGTAATAAAATGTCATGCCTTTTCTTACATTGACTGCAACAATATTTTGATGTACAATTGCTAATAAAGTGACCCGATTTCAGACACAAAATACATAATTTAAAATTTTTTACTGTTTTCTTTCTTTCCAAAGGAGAAAGTTTTTTAAATTCATGACATGCCCATATGGCATGTGCTGCTTTACAATAAGTACAATTTAACTGATTTGTTGTTACAAAAGAATTTGCAGTTCTATATTTCTCTTGTTTATTATGTTTTACTTCAATTGTTTCTAACAAGTCAGCCCTATTTTTCAAAAATACCTTTAAACTATCAAATGACGGTAGATCTTCACTTTGTATTGACTGTTCCCATTCACGAAGTGAAATTGCATCTAATTTTGAAGTAACTAAATATATTATAAGTGTTTCCCCCAATAATTCAGATGTAGTTAGACCCTTTACAGAACGTAAATGTTTTGATACTGTATCTAACATATGTCTAAGTTTAGAAGATGACTCTTTAGCAACTGATTCTAAGTTAAACAATGATTTTACATGATTGTGAACTAAAACTCTAGTGCTATTATATCTTTGTTTAAGTAAATCCCAAGCCAATGAATAATTTTCTGATGAGAAATCTACAGTTTTAATTATTTGCGCTGCGTCACCGTCTAAACTTGCTCTTAAATAATGAAAGCGTTGAATATTATCTAAGTTTTCATTACTGTCGATTAAACTTATAAACAAGTCTCTAAATTCTAGCCAATGTTCACTTTTTCCTGAGAACTTTGGTAATTGTATAGTGGGAAGCTTTATTGCGCTTTGAACTTGAGTAGATGCAATTGCGTAATTACTCTGCGATAACGCAGGTGACGCTGGCCTGGATTGATTATTGAGTTCTACGCCAGATATTTGTTTTTGCATTTTAGTAATAGAGGACAACATACATTCTGCTCTAGATAGTACTTCGTAATATCTATTTTCAAAATCATCTCTCTCATGTACATTTAATTCAGCGGATTGCTCCGAATCAATTTCAAATTGAACAGCTTCAAACCGTTCTAATAAATTCTGTGAATCATTCAACCTTTTCTTTAGTGTTGTAATGGAAATATTACTTAGTTCCTCATTAGCATCAACTCTAAGTTGAAGTTCATCTAAAAATTTAGAGAAGCTAGTGAGTTTACCCTTTAAAACACTACGTTGCTTTATTAATTGATCCATAATATTATTACTGTTTTAAGTTTTAACGTAAGAAAATATCTTAATACTTAGGTAACCCTCTTATGTATTTCAAGCAGTATCTATTATATTTTACCAATAATTAGCAATTTCTTTTAATATTTTTTCTTCTAAATACTTTACCAGAGAAAATTGCTATTAAAATATTCTAAATTAATTCGATACAACTCCTGAAACCATTTGAAACTATTTGAAATAACTTGTACACCTTTAATTTATTTTACCTTCCCTTTTTTAAAATCAAATATCAAATTATTCGGTCAACACGATACCTAATTCGACTGAAAAATTATCCAGCCACCGTTTTTCAACATAAAATTTCCAACGACGGTTACAAGTTACAGCTATTATAATTAATCAGTAATTATCTATATAATGTATCTTTAATATCAAGTACAGTTTACCAGACAAATCAATTTGCATTAAAGGAATAACTAAATGAAAAGGAACTCACCCTTGGCAGGTATTAAATTATTTCCAGGATATCCAGCAACCTTGATTTTCAACTCCATAAACTACTGGACTACCATACCAATTGAATTATAATTTGAAAATTATTACACTCCGTAATGTTTTCTTCAATTTCTATTCTTGATCTTGATCCAGCACAACTACCAATATTTATCCGGCTCGAAGGACCAATGTTTAATACACACCTTCGAATTCAGTGGACTGTATATTTGAAAAAAACAATGTTTTTGTTGTTTTGTTAACGATTGAGACGGAGTGGTATTTATTGGTATTAAATTAATTGCGTTACACGCTGGTTCGGATACAAGACCAAAGAACAAACACTTATTAATAACGTGGATGAGTCCTTTTATTTTATAAATTAACTGGCACTGACTAGATTTTATATACACTACATTACTAACTAAACTATACTATATTAAATGTACCTAAAGCTAAAACATTTGTGACTGTCTCACATGAAAATGCAGTTGTGTTCTTATAGTCTTTAGTTTATATGCACTTTCCCCACACCCTCTCAGATGCGGATGACCACACACGTTACACTTTCCAACATTGACCACCCTGATACAGGAAATAGACAATTATTCACTACATCTTGAACTGTCTTAAACACTTCCCAAAATTGACCACCCTGATACAGGAAATAGACAATTATTCACTACATCTTGAACTGTCTTAACATATATAAACATATAAAAATTGAAACTGACACCGGATATGGGTTCTAGCGGTCCTAGTTCGCGCTCATTTGCAACATTTTTTTCAAAATTCAAAATTCGGGATCTCTCCATTAGTGAATTTTTTCTACGAAAATTCACTAAAAAAATACGACAATAAACTTTAAATGTTGGTTTCCTAGCCAACAAACCTTAGGTTAATAGCAAATTGAGTTATTGAAATTTGAAGCATTTAATGAAAATTTTCTACCAAAACGCACTCACTTCGTCTCGATTTTTTTAGTGAATTTTCTTAAAAAAAATTCACTAATGAGCGCTAATTAGGCCCCCCAGAACACATATCCGGGGTCGGTTTAAATTTTTATATGTTTATATATATATATATATATATATATATATATATATATATATATATATATATATATATATATATATATATATATATATATATATATATATATGTATCACACCGATAACTCAAAAAATAATGGGCCGATTTTGATTAAATTTGGTGAATAAATTCCTTTCGCAAATGGCTTGGATAAGTTCGTTATCCAGGAAAATCGGTTTAGGTTTTCCCGGAAAATTTTGTGTTTTCTTTCGAAAAAAATTTATATCTCCGGAATTAACAAAGTAAGGGCAACCAAATTTTATATGCGGATTTATTTCATTATAGGCAAGTTACCTACCAAAATTTAGCTGCGTAGGTTAAAGGATAAAAAAGTTACAGGCATTCAAAGAAAAATAAATTTGGATTTTCCTCAAAACGTCAAAATTGCGATTTTAAACGTCAAAATTGGTGAGTACATTCCTTTCTCAAGTCGCTTGGATAATTTTGTTAGCCAGGAAAATCCGCCGAGGTTTTCCCGGAAAATTTTGTGTTTTCTTTCGCAAAATATTTATATCTCCAAAATTAACAAAGTAAGGGCAACCAAATTTGGTAAGCTGGTTTATATCGTTATAGGTGTGCCACCTACCAAAATTTAGCTTTGTAGGTCAAAAGACAAAAAAGTTATGGGCATTTAAAGAAAAATAAATTGGGGTTTTCCTCAAAACGTCAAGTGACAATTGAAAACGTCAAAATTCGCAACATTTAGGCAAATAACTTGAATCTAATACGATCTATGGAAAGAAAATGTCTCAAGAAGAATGTTTTACATACACCGAACTCTTAGTTTCAACCGTCATTGTCCTTCATTTTACTAAAATATTTCCAGAAAATTCATTTCTAATAGACCCTTTAATTGTTTAATGGTATATAATTTTTGTCGAATTTACGTAAAAAATCAATAAAGCTCAATATATTCGTTATTATACAAGATATGAAAAAATATTGTATACATTAATTATACGGTGTTTTGAGCTACATCTTAAAAAATTATTGCGACAATCACAGGATGGCCCATAAGTCGTTGGTGATACAAATAATTTTTTTGTTGTCGAAAACGCCTTATTTTTTTGCATTTTCCATCGAAATATAATGCATGTTTGTAAGTTAAGAAATTCTGGAGGCAGCAAGTGCGTTGTGGTTGCGAATTTTGATTAAATGCTTCATATTTGAAAAGCTCAATTTGCTATTAACCTATAAGGTTGACCAGGAAACGGGTTTTTCAGTAACACTTTTGGTTTACTTTTGGAAATTTCTGTACGTTTTCAAACAATCAAGTTATTTTGATGAAACATGGCACATTGTTTTTACTATATATGTTATACTGGTAATCAAATTTGATGCCTGCTTTTTCTATATAGGTTATACTGGTAACCAAAATTGATGTCTGCTTTCTTAAAAAGAAAACACACATATTTGCAATAAAAACATTTTAATGAAAATTCACTACCATAACGCACTTGCTGCGTCCCGAGATTTTACAAACATATTTCGATAAAAAATGCAATAAAATAAGGGTGTTCGAAAAAAAAAGTAGGGATCACCAGCGACTTATGGGCCAGCCTGTGATTGTTAAAATAATTTTATAAGATGCAACTCAAGACCCCCTATAATTAACTTTTAAATGTAATTTTTGTCTCGTCTTGTATAATAATAATAATTATATTGAGCTTTACCGTAAAAATGCATCACCCTGTATATATGTAAACAGATAAAAACTGAACGTAAACCCGGATATGGATTCTAGAGGGCCTAGTTTGCGCTCATTTGAAGAAATCTTTTTAAAATTCTAAAGTCGCGGTCTCCTCATTTACGAATTTTTTGTACGAAAATTAGCTAAAAATTCTGGACCGTTAAAACATAAACTTAACTAAAACTACCGCCAAAGAATCAGAGAGAAAATAACTAACCTGTTGCATATCAGCCCTTTCTGTAAAACTTCGATCCTTTATATATATTGACTAAACATCACAAACACTGTTTAGTCCACCCACTAACATTAATAAAATCGTAAAGGAATAATTTGCACTTGTATATTAAAATTCTCAAATAACACAAATCATTTGTCAACTTAAATTGAAAACAGATAAACGATCTAATAATATACGATAAACGTCAGTTACAGCGTGTAACTGACCGGCGCAATGATATCAAATGTTCCGTCGCTAGGTAACGACTCAGACATACTAGATCTCATATACCTATAAACCAGTTTTTACCATTGTCAATAAAAATCGGTGATATTAAAAATAAATGTTTCAAATTTGAATAGCTTAATTTTCTGTAAACTTAGAAAGCTGAATTACATACTTAGGTCTTTCCCAAAGCAACATGCCCACCAAATTTCATCTAATTAACTTTGTAATTTTCAGAGAAAAAAATTCTTTTCTCGGAAAACCTTGTCCGATTTTCCTGGCTAACGAACCCGTCCAAGATATATATATATATATATATATATATATATATATATATATATATATATATATATATATATATATATATATATATATATTAACATATAAAAATTGAAACTGACCCCGGATATACGTTCTAGGGGGCCTAGTTCGCGCTCATTTGAAGAATTTAAGTCGAGATCTCCTCATTAGTAAATTTTTGTAAGAAAGTTCACTAATAAATACAAGATTAATTAATATTTTCAATATTTTGTAATAACTGGTGTGTTTTATACAAGGGGATGTACACTTCTAAGTAATTAGGTCTTTGACCTCTGAAACATTTTTTTTAGCGAACTACGTTAAAACATTCCTATATCGTCTTTTAACATTTTGAACTGCATTATAGGGCCGTAATATCGGCACGTAACTAGGTAATATTATGTTGAGACGACATTTCTATGTACACAAAATGTTATACCTAGAGTCTGTGTAGACCTTTGGATGTATTTTGGTTGTCATTCTTATAACTTACCGATGAGCACTATTTAGAGCGAAGCCGGTACCTAATGATTTCTAGTCTTGCTTATATTATCTTGTTTTGCAGTATTAGTGACCTCTTAACGTGCTAACCGCTTTGTTCACCTTTAAAACATTAGATATTAGAATAAATTAGAATAGATACGGCGATATTATATTAATCATTATCTGTTATAATACATAGGTGCCTATACCTCTGTATTACAGTCGATTAGAGGATGACACGTCCGTGATATTAAAGTAAAATTAAATATTCATCGCTTGGTTACTATCGGCACAAAATAATTTATTATCTGGTATTACTCATATACAATCTGATATCATAAACAATTAATTTACATATTTGATTTAATCACCGTGTGCATACCTGACGCATCATTTATTTAAATTAAATTATTATTGATTTTTTACATTGATACATTGAATGAGAACGATCATTTCTGTTAATTTAAAATTTTAATTAACCGTTTCTATCCCATCGCGAAACTTGATCCTCTGAAACTTGATTAGTGGTTTTAGGACCACATTTATTATAACACACGGCTATTCTAAAAGTTTGCAAATACATAATAATAAAAAACTCTGGACGCAGCAAGTGCGTTATGGTAGTGAATTTTCATAGAAATGATCTGGCACAAAATATTTTATTATAACTTTTTTTTCTTGTAACATGGAAATCTAAATTTTGGTGTATAGTTTACTTTTTATATCTTAAACCTACCTTCCAAATTTTGTTATCATAGACTTTTTATTTTTTAAGATAAAAATTTTTTCAAATGAAAACTCAAAATTTTCCCGGAAAACCTCGTCCGATTTTTCTGACTAACAAACTTGTCAAAGTCATTTACAAAAGGAAGGTTCATGCCAAATTTTATTAAAATCGGCCCATTATTTTTTGAGATAAGAATTTTTTTCGAATGAAAACTCAAAATTTTCCCGGAAAACCTCGTCCGATTTTCCTGACTAACGAACTTATTCAAGCCATTTACAAAAGAAAGGTACATGCCAAATTTTATCAAAATCGGCCCATTATTTTTTGAGTTATCGGTGTGACATATATATATATATATATATATATATATATATATATATATATATATATATATATATATATATATATATATAAACATATAAAAATTGAAACTGACCCCGGATATGGGTTCTAGGGGTCCCAGTTCGCGCTCATTAGCAAATTTTTTCAAAATTCAAAAGTCGGGATCTCCCCATTAGTGAATTTTTTCTACGAAAATTCACTAATAGTCCAACGACTGAAGCATCATTGATTGGCTCAAGTATAACTACCATCTTTTCAACATGACAAAGTCAATCAACTGCAGTCTTATTAAAAAGTCTGGACGCAGCAAGTGCGTTATGGTAGTGAATTTTCATAAAAATGTTTTTAATAGCAAATATGTGTTTTTTTAAGAAAGCAGGCATCAAATTTGGTTACCAGTATAACCTATATAGTAAAACTCAAAGACGCAGCAAGTGCGTTATGGAAATGAATTTTCATAGAAATGATCTGGCACCAAATATAACTTTTTTTCTTGTAACATAGAAATCTAAATTTTTGTGTACAGTTTATCTTTTATATCGTTAACCTACCTACCAAATTTGGTTATCATGGCTTTTTAGTGAATTGTCGTAGAAAAAATTCACTAATAGGGAGATCCCGACTTTTGAATTTTGAAAAAATTTTTGCAAATGAGCGCGAACTAGGACCCCTAGAACCCATATCCGGGGTCAGTTTCAATTTTTATATGTTTATATATATATATATATATATATATATATATATATATATATATATATATATATATATATATATATATATATATATATATATATACTAGCTGACCCGGCCACGCGTTGCTGTGGCTAAAGTTTTTGTTATATTACATTATAGTAAACAATCTAAGAGGAACAATAAGAGAACATCAGTCACGGAGTCCACTATGCTTTTTCACACAGATGGTATTTGTAAAAAAATATGGTGATCTCCTTATTTGACTTTCTACTACTATAACCCTTTAGTACAATGAAATTATTTACGAACAAAGACGAAAATGTTGATGTTGGTATACAAATTCACTGAATGAATTAATATATCAATCATCTTATCTTATCGAATCTTATCGCATCTCTCTATAAATATCAGTGTGTTTCAGTGATCTGTTTCAGTGAACCAGTCCTCGCAATCCAGTTTTTCTCCATCGGACCCAAGGACCGCATGGTTTTTCCTGGATAACCTTATATCTATATATACTGTAAAAACGTGACTGTGATATACTTAATACTCAACTCGTGATAATAAATTATGAACTTATACCAGCGAATGAGTGTTTTACATTTATAATTAGCATTGAATACCCAAAGTCCCAGTATCATCTATCTATCTATCTAGTATCTAACAAATGCAATTTACACTTCAGTCTAAGTAACACGTGGCCGGCTATGCTAACACCAAAAATTTAAAAAGTGGAAATAATTGAATTATACGGTATTTCGTTCACTACAAAATAAATTTAATTAATTTTATAGCGTCAACAACACGTGGTAATTATGCTGTTAAAATGTAGCTTATATGACACGTTCGTAGATTTACCATAGCAGCGCCATCTATTGATTACTTACTCAACCCAGTCGAAAGGTATCGACATCTGTTAGAATCATTTGGAGTTAACAGATAATTGCGACTGTCAAATAATAACAGACAAATAATTAGCAATAAATTAAAATTGCGACTATAATTTGAGATTTAAACTATCCTATCTCTCAAGTTGGATCGAACTGCACATGGTGTGCGAATTTTATTATAATCGGTTAAGTGGTTTAGGAGTCCATTGAGGACAAACATTGTGACACGAGATTTATATATATTAAGATATATATATATATATATATATATATATATATATATATATATATATATATATATATATATATATATATATATATATATATATATATATATATATATATATATATGTATCACACCGATAACTCAAAAAATAATGGGCTGATTTTGATAAAATTTGGCATGTATCTTTCTTTCGTAAATGGCTTGGATAAGTTCGTTAGTCAGGAAAATCGGACGAGGTTTTCCGGGAAAATTTTGAGTTTTCATTAGAAAAAAATTCTTATCTCAAAAAGTAATAAGCCGATTTTAATAAAATTTGGCATGTACCTTTCTTTTGTAAATCGCTTTGACAAGTTTGTTAGTCAGAAAAATCGGATGAGATTTTCAGGGAAAATTTTGAGTTTTCATTCGAAAAAAATTTTTATCAAAGAATAATGGGCCGATTTTGATAAAATTTGGCATGTACCTTTCTTTTGTAAATGCCTTTGATAAGTTCGTTAATCAGAAAAATCGGACGAGATTTTCCGGAAAAAATTTGAGTTTTCATTTGAAAAAATTTTTATCTTAAAAAATAAAAAATCTATGATAACCAAATTTGGTAGGTAGATTTAGGATATAAAAAGTAAACTATACGCCAAAATTTAGATTTCTATGTTACAAGAAAAAAAATTTATAATAAAATATTTTGTGCCAGATCATTTCTATGAAAATTCACTACCATAACGCACTTGCTGCGTCTTTTTTTATAATTTATTTTTTGAGATAAAAATTTTTTTCGAATGAAAACTCAACATTTTCCCGGAAACCCTCGTCCAATTTTCCTGACTAACGAACTTATCTAAGCCACTTACAAAAGGAAGGTACATGCCAAATTTTATCAAAATCGGCCCATTATTTTTTCACTTATCGGTGTGATACATACATATATATATATATATATATATATATATATATATATATATATATATATATATATATATATATATATATATATATATATATATATATATATATATATATATATATATATATATATATATATATATATATATAAAAATTGAAACTGACACCGGATATGGGTTCTAGGGGTCCTAGTTCGCGCTCATTAGCAAAATTTTTTTCAAAATTCAAAAGTTGGAATCTCTACATTAGTGAATTGTTTCTACGAAAATTCACTAAATATGGGCCAGCCTGTGATTGTAGGAATAATTTTTTAAGATGTAGCTCAACACACCCTATAATTAATATATACAATTTTTTTCATATCTTGTATAATAACGGTAATATTGAGCGTTAGTAATTTTTTACGGAAATTCGACAAAAATTATATACCATTAAACGATCTACTCTATAGCTAAGGCTACTGCCAAGCATCAGAGAAAGGGTCTATTTGAAATGAATTTTCTGGAAACATTTTAGTATAATGAAGGACAATGACTGTTGAAACTAAGACTTCAGGGTTTGTAAAACATTCTTCGTGAGACATTTTTATTCCATAGCCCGTATTAGATTCAAGTTCTTTGCCTAAATATTACCAATTTTGACGTTTTAAATCGCGACTTTGACGTTTTGAGGATAACCCAAATTTATTTTTTAAATTTTGGTAGGTAATTTACTTATAGTTATATAAACCCGTGTACCAAATTTGGTTGCCCTTGCTTTGTTATTTCCAGAGATACAATTTTTTTCGAAACTAAACACAAAATTTTCCCGGAAAACCTGGGCCGATTTTCTTGGATAACGAACTTATCCAAGCCGCTTGCAAAAGGAAGGTATTTACCAAATTTAGTCAAAATCGGCCCATTATTTTTTGAGTTATCGGTGTAATATATATATATATATATATATATATATATATATATATATATATATATATATATATATATATATATATATATATAATATATATATAGTTAAATAAGGCCCTTTTGGCTTTATGATAAAAAATAAATTTATTTAAAACCAAAAAGTACAATTAAATAACGAAAAGATTCATTACATGTTGTTAATCGTGGACAAGTAAAGAATAAATCTAAATCTAACTTAACTGATACTTATAAACTAGGATTGATTATTATGCGGTTTCCAATTGAACTCTTGACCGCCTGAGGTCGATGTCGTGCTGAGTGGACTATATCGGAACGGATATCGTGGTAGTTAATTTATGGTTACATATACAGGGCGACGTAATTATACAGGGTGACATAATTCCTGCACTCTTAGTGTGAAGAACGTCCTCGTTCTTTCCGGTGGCTCTTCTGGTGTAAGTTGGTTCTTGGACAAGTGCTGCATGGCTCCATTCTTAATTGTCCGCTGAAGATGTAGCACAGGATGACCATTAGGATGACTGTGGTTATGGTAGTCATTCCCATGTGTGTTGAACGTACCAAGGATGATGTACATTATGATGCTTCCTTTTCTCCATCTGACTTTTCAATTTGCTATTTCTTTTAGTCGTTTATTGGTGTATTTTTCGAGAACTGTTTGATGGGGATCAATAGGTGGTATGTCATCATATGGGCCATAGAGCAGTTTGAAAGGAGAGTGACCTGTTGAGGAATGTATCGATTGATTATAGATCAATACAGCTGTGATCATGAGAGACTGAGGGCTTTTGTTTGAATTTTGAATTTTCAGGACACGTATTTTTTCTAGTAGTGTAGAATGTAAAAGTTCTACAGCAGAATTTGAATTAGGGTTCTGAGGGGTAGTAATGTGCAAATCGATTTTAAACGTACTCATAATGACCGTTATTTACGCTGAAGCATGTATTTTCAATACTTTTAAGAGTTAATACGATCTGATGAAATCCTGGTGCCAATTCGAGGGTGGTAAAATATGTAAATTTTCCTAAATTATTTAGAATCACATCGACTTTTGGTAAGGGGTATTTTTCAGTTACGGTTTTCTCGTTAAGCTTCCTATAATCCACGACTAATCGCCATTTTTTCTTTGCTGGCGAGTTTACGTTCTTTGAAATAATCCATACCGGAGAGGAATAAGGAGATATAGAAGGCCTAATAATTTTATTATCCAATACATTTTAAATTTCCTCTTGTATGTCAATGTTCAAGTGGTAGGGGTGTCTGTAGGATTTTACATGTATTGGTTCGTATGTCATGTTTACCACAGTTGGTAAACGTAAGGTAACTGTTTTCATGGTAAAATATGTTTTTGTATTTGTGGCATAAAGAAAATAATCTTGATCTTTGGAATTTTGGTCTCGAAATATTTGGGGGTCACTCATTTTCATTGGAATTTTCTAAAGCATCCGATTGAGTCTGGCATGTGGCATTCCTTAATAAACTTTCCATCGTACGGATTGTCCTTGAAACTATGCCTACGAATATAGTTTTTGAAGGAATGTTGTTCACAACGGTGTTTCATCAGACGAATGAAAAATTAATGTGGGTGTTCCACACGGTTCTCTTTTGGGCCTACATTTTTTCTTTGGCATATAAATGACAACCAACAATCCGATACACGGCTTTGCTGATTATAGCATTCTTCCTAGTTCCTTATGAATGTTAGTCGAAGTATCCAACTCCCTAAATTAAGATACTTAGCTGGGGCTCTCCAAATTTGGTTATGTTTAATACCTAGAGCATCGGTGGTTCAGTGCTAAGAACGTGTGCCTCTGAACCGAAGAGTACTGGATTCGATCACAGGGTTCTCATTTCACCTTTTCGGTACATACTCTAACATTAACATCGACCGAGGTGGTGGGATTGTGTTTGTCAAGTTGAATATATCTGCACTTTCCACCCTTCGGAGGGTTCGCAAAGCCTCCGGTCCCGTGTTCATTAGATATTGGGCATGTGAAAAATCCCTACCCTGCCTTAGAGAAGGGCAGGGGTTCAGCAAAATTCCAGGATAGTGAGGTGACGCTGCTCCCTGGTGTCGGTAATTGGCCATGTCGGGGAAATATACTTACGTTAAAGAAACAAATACATACAAGGGTTAACACCTCAAAAACGCACTGCCCAAAAAATCCACGCTCTCTACATTGGGCATGACTGTTGAAGAGAATCTTTGCTGGTACCTACATGTTTCAAATATTGCAAAAACCGCAGCAAAGGAACATCGGTTTCTTTCTCGAGTTAAAAGCTTGTTTTCATCGCTGCAGTTTCTGTCGCCCTATAAAGCATAGATTCGTCCATATTTGGAATATTGTTCTCATGCCTGGTGTGCTGCCCCAAAAATAACCTTGTACACTTTGGGGAACCCAGTTCACCATGACATTTTATGGGACCTGACTACCGTTTCACTAACAAGGTTAGCGTCGTAATAGAGGATAACTAGTCTAGATAATTCATCATCTGATGATGCTTACCTTGTAGGTATATGAAATAATCGTTAGGTCTTAAAATGTATTATGGTGAACTAATTAATTGCGTTCTTCATAGTGTGCCTTACCATTAAAAATATATAAAAAGCCTGGGCGCAGCAAGTGCGTTATGGTAGGAAATTTTCATAGAAATGATCTGACACAAAATATTTTATAACTGTTTTTTCTTGTAACATAGAAATCTAAATTTTGGTGCATAGTTTACTTTTTATATCGTAAACCCATCTACCAAATTTGGTTATCATAGTTTTTTCTTTTTGAGATAATTTGTTTTTTCGAATGAAAACTCAACATTTTTTAGGAAAACCTCGTTCGATTTTCCTGACTAACGAACTTATCCAAGCCATTTACAAAAGGAAGATACATGCCAAATTTTATCAAAATGGGCCCATTATTTTTTGAGTTATCGGTGTGATACATATAATAAATAAATAAATAAATAAAGGTTTTCGCTCTTTATTTTCTTATGATCAGTGTATATGTGTGCACTTTAATGTTTTTCTCTTTTTACAGGTGTCCTGAGTTAAATCCGATGTATTAGCCGTGGAAGAAAACTCTTGTGGAAATTGGTAATGTTCCCATATGTACATCCGTCACAGAAAGTGTATCTTCGTCCTATTTATAACAATAAATCATTAACGATATCCACCTACTTCCGTTCTAGCAATAAATTATTTTTTAGCTAGTGCCCACTACTGTGGTTATAGTCAAATATAAATTAAAATTTGAGGTTATAAAAGAAATGCTCATAGTACCTATGTCTCTTATTTCTCGAATGTAAAGAGTCACCTCACCTCCTTGTTTATCGGATACTTGCTACTAATTACTATTTACCTATCGTACCCACTCGCAAGAAGTTATATATATATATATATATATATATATATATATATATATATATATATATATATATATATATATATATATATATATATATATATATATATATATACAGTGTGGAACAGCCAAATGGAATAAATTCGATAACGGATAAATGAGGACGTGTTGGGAAAAACGCTTGGACACGTCGATTTGTATTTTTAACTGCGCATCTTTTTCAAGAAAAAAAAATTATTTAGGGTGCGTCATGTGACAGTGGCCAATACCAACTTTCTTATTTTAAATACAAGCCCCTGTATATTATTAATTTTTTGGATTCTTCAGAAAATTCTAGACATAATTCATGTACAATGTCCTATACCTATCTTCAACTGTTTCGGAAATATTAAGTATTTTCAGATTTATTACAAAAATTAACATTAAAAATAGAAAATTATTTTATTTCACAAATTCTAATAAGAAATACTGATTATTTCTTAATAATTTAAAAAAACAAAAAAAAATTAATGTCAATGTAGTAAATGTTCAAAATGCTCGCCACGAACATCTTGGCAACATGCTAATCTGGTATAGAAATGTCTTCTAACATTACTCAACATCTCAGGCGTGACTGATCTAATCGCAAGCGTGATTCGTCTTTTTAAGTCATCTAAGTTGAGCGGCTTAGTTTTGTATACAATACTTTTGACATATCCCCACAAAAAGTAGTCTAATAGCGACAGATCAGGAGATCGTGCTGGCCATTCTATCGATCCGCGCCTCCCTATCCACCGATTTGGAAAAATTTGGTTCAGGTACTGCCGGACATTGATTTGGTAATGGGGCGGTGCTCCATCTTGCTGAAACCATATTTTATTGGCAGGAACTTGTGGGTTTGCTGGATCTGGATATAAGTTTGTCAAAGTTGGCACGACATTATTTTGGAGCAGTTCTAAATATTTATCCCCATTCAAGTTGCCATCAATGAAAAAGGGACCTACGATATGATTTCCAACAATTCCTGCCCAAGCATTAACTTTTTCAGGATATTGCGTATGTTCCTCTCTCATCCAATGAGTATTCTCATTAGACCAATAGCGGCAATTTTGACGATTAACATGACCGTGAAGTGTAAATGTGCTCTCATCAGAAAACAAAACATCTTCTAATTGGATCACATTGTTATCTAACTTTGCCATCATTTGTTCACAAAAATACGTTCTCCTATCGAAATCGTCCTCCATGAGCTCCTGAGTTGGTATCATTTTATAGGGATGCATTTTACTTTCCTTTAATGTTCGAAAAATTGCTGTGTGGCTAACGTTGAATAGTTGGGCTGCTTGTCGACCAGAAGTATGTGGGTTTTCTTGAAACTCGAGCGTAATATCCAATTTCGTATCATCACTTACTGCATTGGCAGCTACTTTTTTTATCTGTCTCACATGACCAAGCTCGCGAAACTGCTTTTCTATTTTGCTAATTGTTCCTTGGGATACAGGCGGCAAATTTGGAAATTTTTCGTGAAATAAGCGAGACACTTCCATCTGTGTCCGTGTGTTATCTCCATAACCAATCATTTGTAGAATGGTTATTTTGTGCATTTCTGTTAAATGAACCATTTTTCTGATATTATTACGTACAGTTAACGAAATTCAAACGACAATAGCACTGACACTAATCACTACTGTCATGCAGGCAGACAACAAGTTGCTAAGGCTACGAGTTTTATACGAACAGAAAGAAAACTGTTTTTGTTTTTGTTTCATTTCATATCAGTAAAAAGAAACGCAGGAATGGTTTTTGTTTACTTTCTCATTATCAAGAGCTGAATGGGAAATAAGTATTGAATGCAATGTAGCGAATTTGTGAAATAAAATAATTTTCTATTTTTAATGTTAATTTTTGTAATAAATCTGAAAATACTTAATATTTCCGAAACAGTTGAAGATAGGTATAGGACATTGTACATGAATTATGTCTAGAATTTTCTGAAGAATCCAAAAAATTAATAATATACAGGGGCTTGTATTTAAAATAAGAAAGTTGGTATTGGCCACTGTCACATGACGCACCCTATATAATTTTTTTTTTCTTGAAAAAGATGCGCAGTTAAAAATACAAATCGACGTGTCTAAGCGTTTTTCCCAACACGCCCTCATTTATCCGTTATCGAATTTATTCCATTTGGCTGTTCCACACTGTATATATATATATATATATATATATATATATATATATATATATATATATATATATATATATATATATATATATATATGCTGTATGAAGACAAAGTCGTCAGTTCCCAATTTATCACAGTCAAATACATAAGTTAAACCGAAATCTCTCTGGGTACTCACTGCCATCCTCGATTCTTAATCATATTCAAACAGAGATAAACGATCGATTAACAATCTATTTCCAACAATCACAACATTATTTTATTGAGTCTTTTATAAAGCGGCGGCCGTTTCCAAATTTTTGATTAGTTGCTTCGACCCCCCTTTCAAAGTAGTTCCCAACTTCAATCACTTTAAAGTAACCATGCTAATGATTAGTTATTAATTTAAAATTGTACAATTTTTAATAAATATTTTGTAGAGGCATTTCCTAATATCTTTCTGGTTACTGAACTATCAATTGGAAATATTAAAAGTTTAATTAAAGTGGATACTTACTTTTTATTAGTTGAATTTGACCAAAAGCTCAAATTTTTAGACTTTTAATACAAATTCTGACACTTTAGATCGATAACTATTACTTCGATATCTCGATATTCACGATAACAATATATTGTTTATGCTGCTGATGCGCTTAAGAAAACCTGGTAAGGAAGTTTGTCTCAACATGTAAGAGTAAAACAGCAATAATTTTTATTAATTGTTTAAAATATAAACAATGAGATAAATGTTAAATTGTCAACATTGTCAATAACGCAATTACTATTAGCTGAACTTCAAAATGGGGTTCTTAAATACATTAATAGATATGTATCTGGCCAGATGTCGTAGTTGCATGCCCTGCTTCAAAAATAAAGCGGACGTGACGCACCTTGTTTTATATTTACTATTTATCAGTTAAATTTGAAAGGACAAAAAAATATATTATAGATTTTACTCAGACAATATATATATATATATATATATATATATATATATATATATATATATATATATATATATATATATATATATATATATATATATATATATATATACAATGAAATTCTAAAAAAATATTAAAAAGACGGATTTCAAGAGGAGGCTGGTTTTTATGAGCAGCACTGCTTAAATCGTTAATGTTAACTAAGAAAAAGTTCGGGACGCAGCAAGTGCGTTATGGTAGTGAATTTTTATTAAATGCTTCAAACTTGGATAACTCAATTTTCTATAAACTTGGAAAATTTAATTTAGGTATGTTGTAAGGTCTTTCCCAAGCCAAGATAACCACGAAATTTCATTAAAATAACTTCGGAGAAAAAATTTTTTTTCTACAGAAAATTCAAAATTTGAATAACTCAATTTTCTATCAACTTAGAAAGTTGAATTTTGGTAACATATCTAGTATATTTCATTAAAACAGCTTTGTAATTGTCGGAGAAAAAGTTTTTTTTTAAAGAAACCTCAAAACTTTCCCGGAAAACCGTGCCCTGGCTAACGAACTCATCCAAACCATTAATAAAAGAAAGGCACTTGGAGAGTTTCATTGAAATTAGTTGGTTATTTTTTGAGTTATTGAATATATATATATATATATATATATATATATATATATATATATATATATATATATATATATATATAAATTGAAACTGACCCCGGATACGGGTTCTAAGGGTCCTAGTTCGCGCTCATTTGAAAAAATGTTTGCAAAGTCTCAACATCGATACCTCTCTATTAGTGAATCTTTTTTAATAAAAATTCACTAAAAAATTATTTAATCATATAAATTACTGCAAATAATTTCAGATCATACCTTAAGTAAAAACACTGTTAACTTGTTATTATCCAACTGTATTTCAGCAATGTCACTTCAAAAGAACAATTTTTAAAAAATGAATGACTTTTAAATGGTGTTTACTTAATTCCTTTTTGTGTAGAAAAATTTTAGTCAGATGGAGTGAGACTCACTTCTATCCTTCGACTTAATTATCATTTGTTACCAAAATTGAAGCTCGCGATGGAATATCCAGTGTTATATATATATATATATATATATATATATATATATATATATATATATATATATATATATATATATATATTTATTTATTTATTTATTTATCTGGACTTAACAGCAAAATTTCATATCCAAGACAATTTTCCAGAATTTATTAAACTCAAAGCCGGAAATTGGAACTCAAAATTCCAAAGTAAAAATGGGATGACGAAAGGTTAGCAATTTAATTTTGAAACTAATATCTAACAATGTTATTTGGCCACTCTTGCCCAACATCTAATAGCCCGTAATTTAATTAGGCAAATCTTGCCCTACAATTTGGTATTGACAACACTTGCAACACTATGTAATTAAAAAATAATTCTCTAAAATTTTTGAAATTCATAAAAATGATCCTTTTATGACTTACCATCATCCCCGATGAGTCCTTATACATGTTCGAAAATTAAAAAAATTCAGCTGTTATTGCGACACTTTTAGAATATAATGATTGTTATTATTAATTATATAGGAGTTTTAAATAGCTGAGCCAAGGGAGCATAGTCACACTAGATTCTCATCAGTCGAATGACGATCTTTCGACCGCCTTTGCCTGTTTGAACACACATCACCGCGCCTGCTTTGTCGTCAAGGTTTGCAGCTCACCATTCTCTCGCTTCTCATTGGCGGAAGCAATCTTGTGTCCTGAGATTAACGTTGTTGTGGAATATTACAAGCCGTAAGAAGACTAACCTATTTCTCGCGTTCGTGGAATTATTAATAAAACGTAGGAGTTGAGAATATATTGAAGTAGAAAAACTGCCTCTGTTGGCGGTCAAATGCGTTTTATTTTAAACCTTTAGCGATGGAAGTGTTCTCTTTTTTTAGTGAATTTTTTCTCTTTAGAGAATCAAAAAGATAGTGTTATTTCCATTTCGATATTATATTTCACAAACGAATAAGTTTCTTGTGTTTAATACGTTATAGAGGAATCCATGTTCCTCGTTTATTTATTTTTCAAAGTAAAATGTTTTTCGCATGTGATTTTTTACTTAACGATCAATGGTTCTTTGTATTTAATACGTTAGCAGTTAAATACTTCTTACTGTCAGCTAGTAATATCTCTCTTAAAAATCTCTAACAAGAAGGCAGACGGTGTTCATCAAGTAGCCAATTTTCATAACTCTGTATGACGATATTTTGATCGCTCATTTCCAATCGAAATTTATAATAGTAGCCATTAAAAATGTTCAAACAGTTGGTAAGGCATTTGCTTAGATGATTAAAATGTAAACGGACTTAAAAAGTTGAGCGCAATATAGTTCTCCTTAGAAATTTATAGTATTGAAAAATATTTTACATATGGAAATATTGAATCAATATAGAGGGTAGTCAGGTGCCATTAAAGGAGAGAATCTAGGCAATTAATAGTGTAGGTTTGAAAATTGTGATGTAATAAACGAAAATCTGAGGATTGTAACTGATAACGTGTTAGCAAAGATTTAAATAAAGTGCCCAATTGTACAGAAAATCGTCCACCAGAGATAATAATACATATAACAGTAACTTATAAAATGGAATTATGTAACTGCCCATATTTCGGTAAACAAACAAACCGATTTACATTATTTTATTGTATCTATGTATAACTTCAGCGAAACTGCAGTTATACATACAATAAAATAGTGTCAATCGCATTGTTTATGTGTCCAAGTTGACAATGGATTTACATCAAGTATCGGCCTTCACAATATCGTACATTCCTATATTATGTTATAATTATGTCAAGAACCAACCTAAGAAGCATGTATCAAAAATAAAACGGAAGGCCTCTTGACAATGCCACCATGGCAACTGAAGTTTCGATAGTATTCATGAAAATGCTATTAGAATTGTTTATTAAAATGAATTTGTTTCTATAGAACCCAAATTCGGTCTTCAGCAAATCTATTTTTAAAACGCATTGTTTTTCGCAGAATACTAGTTTTCCTAATGAAGCAGGTTTCCGAAAGGCAAGAAATCTTATGATGTCAGTCAGTACCTACCTAATACATTAAGAATAGTTTAATTGAGTATCTACCTAATACATTAAGAATAGTTTAATTGAGTATAAACCAAGCGTTTAATTTCAAATCATTTAGGTGAATAGTTAGACGTCGTATTGAAAGTAGACGTAAACTATGTATTCACCTATAAGAAGAGTTTAAGATCACGACTCGAAACATCAAGAGGTGGAGACTAGAGCATTTTAAATATTTTGATAGTCTGGCAAACGCATCGTGCAACCAGGGACTTTACTGTTTTAAGAGATTTATGTATTTTTGTCATTAAATTTTACCAACAATTGTAAATACTTCAACTATATTTTCCTGTACAAAATGTTAATTGTTAGAATGTAAGAATATTGTCAACGACGCCCATTTCTTAATGTGTTATATTTATAAAATGTGGTCTATGACCTTGTGATATAAGTAATGAGTAAACTTTAAAGCGTGATAATAATTCCTTCGCTAAGAATTTAATCCGAATTACTAGAAGTGTTTAAGAACTTAGTAAAATAACATGTATTTTAAAATCCCTACTATTATACTTACTCAGATATTCTGCACTCCATATGGGTTTTCTCATTTGTTGCATACATATCGTTCGTCAGCAATAACGATCGTCTGGATTACACTTCGCACACAAAAACTGCTATTATATTTTGAAGCAAACAAATTTTAAGTTTGAAGAAGCAAAGAGCAAAACACTGAATTAAAACAAGTTCCAAATAAGGCCAAACTTTTTGTTTCGCCTTGCTGTAAATATAAAAAGCCTGGACGCAGCAAGTGCGTTATGGTAGTGAATTTTCATAGAAATGATCTGGCACAAAATATTTTATTATTACTTTTTTTTCTTGTAACATAGAAATCTAAATTTTGGTGTATAGTTTACTTTTTATATCGTAAACCTACCTACCAAATTTGGTTATCACAGATATTATATTTTTTAAGATAAAAAAAATTTTCAAATGAAAACTCAAAATTTTCCCGGAAAACCTCGTCCGATTTTCTTGACTAACAAACATATCAAAGCCATTTACAAAAGGAAGGTATGTGCCAAATTTTATTAAAATCGGCTTATTACTTTTTGAGATATGAATTTTTTTCAAATGAAAACTCAAAATTTTCCCGGAAAACCTCGTCCGATTTTCTTGACTAACAAACATATCAAAGCCATTTACAAAAGGAAGGTATGTGCCAAATTTTATTAAAATCGGCTTATTACTTTTTGAGATATGAATTTTTTTCGAATGGAAACTCAAAATTTTCCCGGAAAACCTCGTCCGATTTTCCTGACTAACGAACTTATCCAAGCTATTAACAAAAGAAAGGTACGTGCCAAATTTTATCAAAATCGGCCCATTATTTTTTGAGTTATCGGTGTGATACATATATATATATATAAATATATATATATATATATATAAATATATATATATATAAACATATAAAAATTGAAACTGACCTCGGATATGGGTTCTAGGGGTCCTAGATCGCGCTCATTTGAAGAAATTTTTTCAAAATTCAAAAGTCGAGATCTCCTCATTAGTGAATTTTTTCTAAGAAAATTCACTAATTACCAATTAGGCACCTAGATATAATGAAAATAATAACCTTTAATAGGTAGTGGCTGTGCAAAAGGGAATAATGACGAATAGTTTCCTCTAATAATGTTCTTAAAAGTTCGCAAGGTGTCGACCATAAATAATAAACAATGTATCTTGTTTTTCTGTTAAAATTATTTGTAACTTTGACAAAACTAAAGAGAAGCAGCTACTGCAAATATGTCAACATTAAAAATAAAAAGCCTGGACTCAGCATGTGCGTTATGGTAGTGAATTTTCATAGAAATGATGTGGCACAAAATATTTTATAATAACTTTTTTTTCTTGTAACATAGAAATCTAAATTTTGGCGTATAGTTTACTTTTTATATCCTAAATCTACCTACCAAATTTGGTTATCATAATTTTTGTATTTTCTAAGATAAAAATTTTTTTTAAATGGAAACTCAAAATTTTTCCGGAAAACCTCGTCCGATTTTTCTACTAACGAACTTATCAAAGCCATTTACAAAGGGAAGGTACATGCCAAATTTTATTAAAATCGGCTCATCCTTCTTTGAGATAAAAAATTCACTAAAATTAAAAACTCCAAATTAGATTTTTTTTTAAATCTTCTGTGTTGGCCAACTGCAGTAACTACCTACTGCAGAGGATTGCAACGTGAAGAAACAACCTTAAAAAAACTAATATTAAGTTTTATTTTGAGGAAAGGGCGATAAATGTGTTGTAAATGTAACTAAGCTGTATAAGTACATGCACTTACAGGTATGTCTGCCAAGTATATTATAGTGATAATTTAAATGTTTGAAAGTTGTTTGTGTTACATTGATATATCACTTCCTGCGGCTAAAGTTTTTTTGTTAATTTGTATTTTATCTGACACATTAAGTTATCCAACAAGTTTGACAAAATTTGGAAACCTTTTCATGAAAAGAAAAACATCATAAACGAGGGAGCTGGTTTTTATAAAAAATGTGTCACTTTTACAACTGAGGTAATGTACACTGATGAGTCATCCCATATGAGCGCGGACGTCTAGTTCTGGTAACTTAAGATAGGCGCAGGCGGTACTTAGTTATCTTGATGTGGATGTGAACCACTGCACATGCATACACGTTCGTCTCTTATTACCTGACCTAAAGTTATACACACACTACTACCCACTCGTGTCGTGTCTCCGTCTGTCTATCTGTCTGTATTATGTCTGCATATTTAATCTTAACTCTAGTGATGTGTATGTTAACTCTTTAAATATTATATATATATATATATATATATATATATATATATATATATATATATATATATATATATATATATATATATATATATATATATATATATATATATATATACAACATAGATATATGTAGCTATAAGTATATGACACACTTTGTAAATGTATAGTTGATTATAGTTACGTTTACTAAACAGTTTCTCATTTCACACCAACAACCAACCCATCCACTTCTTCCACATTACTTTTACACATCCTCTTTCCTCAAGAAGCATGTCATCCTATTTTAGTAACCTATACTTACTTGCAGATAACTTACACCTAATAGTAGCAGAAGCACATTTACAATTTAATGTCAGCTCTAGTTTTAAAATTATGGCAATACCAACCGACCATAAACACAACAAGCATACCTGCCTACTCCAAAATCATATTGAAACATTAAACAAAATTTTGAATTAGCGCCTTTGAATGAGCGGTGACAAAATAAGTTGGTATCTTGGTTGAGACCTAATGGAAATTTGCAAACATATTATACAACATCCAATGTCACTGAACATTAAAATTATTGTATTAACATAATCGTTAAAAGTAGAACGAGTTTTTATAGCTGGAAATAAATTTGGAAGTTTATTAACAAAATACATAATAATATCGAATTTCCAAGTTATCACTTGATAAAGAGTACGAAGTAGATAGTAAGTATGTACATACTTTATTCCGCTGAAAAGAAAGTACTTTTTTACAGCAGGAAAAGAAAAACAGTCCTCTGCATTCGACTGTTGGCATGAAAATACAAGAACTCTAATAATAAAACTTAGCCAATGAAATTTCTTTATAGGCAATAAATTTCCAGTGATAAAAGCTTTAAATGTAGGTAGATTCTGAAGTTAATGGCATATGTTTTATATTAAGGTAAGTAGCTATCTGCTTGTTTTAATTTAAACTAGCAGATTTTATGATTGCTATCTTTACTATATGTAGCGTGTACTTGGAACAATTTTCCAGCAAAAGAAACACATATTAGGAAAGCGTTAGAATTTAATTTGTGCATCGAGGAAAATGATTTCCATTATTATCCAGCAGAGTGGGAATGACGCATTAACTAAAACTGCACACAGAATTTAGACTGTTGTTATCTTTACATCATCTGTTGAAAAGGGATTAAAAAGAGTTAAATATAACAATACCTAACCTTCCTTGTATCATCAGTCTTGTGTCGGTTTGCATGAGTCTTCAGACTTCAGGTAGTGAGTCGAGTCAACTGTAGGGCACTAGATGATCATTCACGTAAATTACACTTTCAACAAAACAAGCATACTAAGCAGTTTATTTTAAAACATAAAAGTTTTACAAAGTATTGAGACAATAAATGCAAAAAAGTTCGGGACGCAGCAAGTGCGTTATGGTAGTGATTTTTTTATTTAATGCTTCAAACTTGGGTAACTCTCTTTTCAATAAACTTAGAAATTTTAATTTTAGTACGTAGTAAGGCCTTTCCCAACGCACAATCAACCAAGGGTTGCAGTGCTGTCGGGGCGGCAAGGCCGCGGACGAGCCCTGAGGGGGAAAAAGGCCTTTCTTAACTCAACATATCCACCTAATGTCATTAAAATAACTTTGTAACTTTCGGAGAAAAAAAAAATTTCGAAAGAAAATTCAAAATTTGAAAAACTAAACTTTATATAAACGTAGAAAGTTGAATTTTGGTATTTAGTAAGGTCTTTATCATGGCAATATATCCACTACATTTCATTAAAATAACTTGGTAATTTTCGGAGAAAACAATTTTTTTCGAAAGGAAACTCAAAATTTTTCCGGTAAACTTTGTCCGATTTTCCTGACTAACGAACTCATCCAAGCCATTAATAAAAGAAAAGCACTTGCCAAATTTCATCCAAATCGGTTAATTATTTTGTAAGTTAGCGGTTGGATATATATATATATATATATATATATATATATATATATATATATATATATATATATATATATATATATATATATATATATATATATATATATATATATATATATATATATATATAAACATATAAAAATTGAAACTGACCCCGGATATGGGTTCTAGGGGTCCTAGTTCGCGCTCATATGAAAATTTTTTGCAAAGTCTCATCATCGATACCTCTCTATTAGTGAACTTTTTTAATAAAAATTCACCAAAAGGTAATTTAATATTTGAAATGACTTGCTCTATATAGTAAAATAATCTCTGGACGCAGCAAATGCGTTATGGTAGCGAATTTCCTTTAAAATAGTTTTAATAGCAAATGTCTTTCTTTGATGAAAGCAGGCATAAAACTTGGTTACCTATATAGTAGAAACAATGTACCATATTTCATTAAAATAAATGTATTGTTTAAAAATATATAAACATTTATCAAAAGTCTGGATGCAGCAAGTGTGTTATGGAAGTGAATTTCCATAAAAATGTTTTTAATAGCAAATGCGAGCAGGCATCAATCTGATTACCGGTATAGCCTATGTGGTAAAACAATGTACTATATTTTATCAAAATTACTTATGGTTTGAAAATATACAAAAAACGTTGGGGAGCTAAACTGCAAATTTACCAAAAATTCGCAGATTTTTTTCTTAGAAACGCATCATATTTCGATATAAAATGCAAAAATGCATTAACGAATTTGTTCTACGAAAATTAGCTTAAAAAAAATTCACTTCTACTCACTCCTGGTCCCGTAACTTCCTTGGGGAGTGTGAACAAGAAATGTTCCTTGGGGTTTGTGGATCCAGGGGGGTGGGGGCGTAGGTAGGTTTCTGAAAACATGTTTTTTGAAAAGCGGTCGGGAGCTAAACTGCAAATCTACCGAAAATTCGCTACCAAAACGCACTTACTGAGTCCAGATTTTTTTCTTACAAACGCATCGTATTTCGACAAAAAAATGCAAAAATGCATTAACGAATTTGTTCTATGAAATTTATCTTAAAAAAAAATTATGCACCCCTACTCACTCCTGGTCCCACAACTTCCTTTTGGGGTGTGAACAAGAAATTTTTCTTGGGGTTTGTGGATCCAGGGGAAGCCCTAGGCATGTTTCTGAAAACAGTGTTTTGAAAAGCGTTCGGGAGCTAAACTGCAAATTTACCGAAAATTCGCTACCAAAACGCACTTACTGCGTCTAAATCTTTTTCTTACAAACGCATCATATTTCGATAAAAAATTCAAAAATGCATTAACGAATTGGTTCTACAAAAATTAGCTAAAAAATTATGCACCCCTACTCACTCCTGGTCCCGTAACTTCCTTGGGGAGTGTGAACAAGAAATTTATTTTGTACCTATTGATTTCTGCTTAATATCAAGTGTAAGAACATTTTAATTAATTGTGTTCAACGTACTTCCCCTTCAAATCTCAATCCAGTGAATTTGTATACCAACATAAACATTTTCGTCTTTGTTCGTAAATAATTTCATTGTACTAAAGGGTTAAAGTAGTAGAAAGTCAAATAAGGAGATCACCATATTTTTTTACAAATACCATCTGTGTGAAAAAGCATAGTGGACTCCCTGACTGATGTTCTCTTATTGTTCCTCTTAGATTGTTTACTATAATGTAATATAACAAAAACTTTAGCCACAGCAACGCGTGGCCGGGTCAGCTAATATATATATATATATATATATATATATATATATATATATATATATATATATATATATATATATATATATATATATATATATATATATATATATATATATATATATATATAAACATATAAAAATTGAAACTGACCCCGGATATGGGTTCTAGGTGTCCTAATTCGCGCTCATTTGCAAAAATTTTTTCAAAATTCAAAAGTCGGGATCTCCCCAATAGTGAATTTTTTCTACGAAAATGCACTAAAAATGAAATAACCAACAACCGACTGCTGGTACCCGATGGTAGGTAACATAGAGTATTACGTACTCTATGATCTATGAGAAGACGCGGTGTATGGTAGATCCTTTGCCCCAATGGTTTCTACCAGTTTGACCTAATACTATAAAATGTCACGTCAAATCAAATCTAACGAAATGTCACTAATATTAATATATTTCATGTTTAACCACAAAAAAATCAAGAGACAGCCTGAATTTAATGAGGGTTTAAGTTACACAAAAGATTGATAAAATGCTGAAATATGGTATTAATTTTGTTTAAATAAAAAAGGAGATGACAGGTTAGTGAAAAAGAAGGAGTAATACGCAATAAAGCCCTTGTTTAATGACCTTTAACACATTTCTATAATCTTAAAGTGAAAAGTAATTGACAATTACCTATTGTTTGTGCTTGTTTACAGGTGGCAACATATATCTCTCGCTCATGCATGTACGGTCGACTTACAGATGTGTTAATATAATGGAGATATCAACAAAGAGGAAGGTGTTAGTAATTTAAGTTCTCACTCCTAGGAATGTAATCTTCAGCACTTAATCTAATTAGGTACAATGTGTTTACGTAAGTACAAATGATCATTGAAATGACTTAGTTAATTGTTGGCAAAGAGATTTGAAAGAACATTAAAAGGATAAAATGATTAAGTATTTACAGGTGCATTCTGACTATCAGCTAATGAGTAACTGTCTCTAGTTTTAGATGGCTGTACACAAAAATTAATAATTGTACTTCCCTGGTGCAGTATCCTAGCTTAGCAAATCCACCTGATGGGGCATCTAGTGTAGCTGTGTGACCTGAGACGATCCTGTAATGGATCTTTGACAGCAAGCTGGTGGATCAAGTACTGTGGCCAGATATCCAGTGATGGAGCAGCAACAGGGAAAGATTAACGAGGAATGTGATATTAACATGGGAATAGTGA
Organism: Tillus elongatus; assembly: GCA_964006375.1. Lineage (NCBI taxonomy): Eukaryota > Metazoa > Arthropoda > Insecta > Coleoptera > Cleridae > Tillus > Tillus elongatus. The sequence goes on along the minus strand of OZ023264.1, from coordinate 74,455 downwards.
GATAGTGTAGTGTCAACGAAAATGCAATCAAAGTGAACAGTAGTGTACATAAGACAGGGCGAAAGGGAAGATGCAAAAGGAAAGGGGTAAATCGACGGAAAAGATTCAAACGGAAGGAAAGGGAAAGAAAAAAACCCTAAAATGTTTTAATTGAGATGAGCACATGTGCCTAAGTTTTAATTATTAAAGTTTACTGACCTCTTCTAGGGGTCCTAGATCGCGCTCATTTGAAGAAATTTTTTCAAAATTCAAAAGTCGAGATCTCATTAGTGAATTTTTTCTAAGAAAATTTACTAATAAAAAGGGAGGAGAGGGCAAATCTGGGATTGAACCCAGTACCCTTGGGTCCAGAGGCCCAGGTTTTTCCCCCTGGACCACCATGGCTGAAAATTAACTTTTTATATTTCCGTGTTCCTACTGCTTTCCGCTATATATGTCAAATATCGATTTATATAGATGACGCCATATTAAAATTTATTTACATTATAAAAACATTTGTTCACCCCTTGATTTCCTTCTATATTTAAAATGACCCTTGGTAATACTCATCTGGCAACAGTGCACATCGTCCGGCGTTCACTCTGCGCTCCGATTCCATCCGAATTGTTTGTTTACTAGAGAGGTGTCTTTCTGTCTTCAACACAGGATTACCAGGTTAAGAGACGAGGCTCCACTTGCATAGTTAAAGCAAAAATAACGCCTGAACATAATGTGCATAAAAAGGCTTACAATCTCCAGTTGGTTTGTGACAAAGCACAAAATGTTATAAGTTCAGTAGAATGTGACGACTGTGGTGCACATTTAGGTAAGTATTCATGTTGAACAACTGTAATAACAACTTGCCATAGGACTACTATTTATTGATTACAATTTGTTTAATGTATGTAAATATCTGCACAACCTGAATAGGTGTACGTAGCTAGAAACTTGCACTTCGTACAAACAAAACATCAAATTTGTAAGCAGAGTTATCAAAATAAATTGTAAATTACGAATGCCTTGTCACTGCTCGAAATTGAATGACACAACTGCACAGGGACGTATCCAGGATTTGATTTCTGAGGAGGGTCGATTACTTATTTTTAGTGAATTTTCTTAAAAAAAAATTCACTAATGAGGAGATCCCGACTTTTGAAGTTTGAAAACATTTCTTCAAATGAGCGCTAATTAGGACCCCCAGAACACATATCCGGGGTCGGTTTAAATTTTTATATGTTTATATATATATATATATATATATATATATATATATATATATATATATATATATATATATATATATATATATATATATATATATATATATATATATATATATATATATACATATATATATATATATATATATATATATATATATATATATATATATATATATATATATATATACATATATATATATATATATATATATATATATATATATATATATATATATATGTATCACACCGATAACTCAAAAAATAATGGGCCGATTTTAATTAAATTTGGTGAATAAATTCCTTTTGCAAATGGCTTGGACAAGTTCGTTAGCCAGGAAAATCGGTCCTGGTTTTCCCGGAAAATTTTGTGTTTTCTTTCGAAAAAAAATTATATCTCCGGAATTAACAAAGTAAGGGCAACCAAATTTGGTACGCTAGTTAATATCCTTATAGGTAATCTACCTACCAAAATTTAGCTCCGTAGGTTAAAGGATAAAAAAGTTACAGGCATTCAAAGAAAAATAAATTTGGATTTTCCTCAAAACGTCAAAATTGCGATTTTAAACGTCAAAATTGGTGAGTACATTCCTTTCTCAAGTCGCTTGGATAATTTTGTTAGCCAGGAAAATCCGCCGAGGTTTTCCCGGAAAATTTTGTGTTTTCTTTCGCAAAATATTTATATCTCCAAAATTAACAAAGTAAGGGCAACCAAATTTGGTAAGCTGGTTTATATCGTTATAGGTGTGCCACCTACCAAAATTTAGCTTTGTAGGTCAAAAGACAAAAAAGTTATGGGCATTTAAAGAAAAATAAATTGGGGGTTTCCTCAAAACGTCAAAGTGACAATTGAAAACGTCAAAATTCGCAACATTTATGCAAATAACTTGAATCTAATACGATCTATGGAACGAAAATGTCTCAAGAAGGATGTTTTACATACACCGAACTCTTAGTTTCAACCGTCATTGTCCTTCATTTTACTAAAATATTTCCAGAAAATTCATTTCTAATAGACCCTTTCTCTGATGCTTGGCAGTAGCCTTAGCTATAGAGTTTATTGTTTAATGGTATATAATTTTTGTCGAATTTTCGTAAAAAATCAATAAAGCTCAATATATTCGTTATTATACAAGATATGAAAAAATATTGTATACATTAATTATACGGTGTTTTGAGCTACATCTTAAAAAATTATTGCGACAATCACAGGGTGGCCCATAAGTCGTTGGTGATACAAATAATTTTTTTTGTCGAAAACGCCTTATTTTTTTGCATTTTCCATCGAAATATAATGCATGTTTGTAAGTTAAAAAATTCTGGAGGCAGCAAGTGCGTTATGGTTGCGAATTTTGATTAAATGCTTCATATTTGAAAAGCCCAATTTGCTATTAACCTATAAGGTTGACCAAGAAACGGATTTTTTCAGTAACACTTTTGGTTTACTTTTGGAAATTTCTGTACGTTTTCAAACAATCAAGTTATTTTGATGAAACATGGCACATTGTTTTTACTATATATGTTATACTGGTAATCAAATTTGATGCCTGCTTTTTCTATATAGGTTATACTGGTAACCAAAATTGATGTCTGCTTTCTTAAAAAGAAAACACACATATTTGCAATAAAAACATTTTTATGAAAATTCACTACCATAACGCACTTGCTGCGTCCCGAGATTTTTTAAACTATTTTCCTACATTACTCTGCATTTTTTTGAGCCACCCCTTACCTCTATTCGTGACTCAAGCTGAGGCTTACAATTTCATACACCCACCTTAAAATCAACAGCATTTACATTTCATTTCAATTTTATAATCTTGACAATATATTTACAGGGGGATATAAACACGCTGTGGCAACTGCAGCATGGTTGCACAGGAGAAGTGAGGGACCAGCTAACACGTCTGTCAAATGCTACTGGAAGAAATCGAAACTATCGTCTGTGGGAACATCAAAGAACATCAAGGAACACCAACAGTTCAGTAGATTTCCCATCTGGAGATGGAAGTTGTCTTGTTTGTGTGGTAGACCACAGTCGTGAAGTGGGTAGACTAGACACTCCTTTAACAAAATACTACAAACATTTTTCTAATGTAGAAAAGTTATCAATGATCAATAAATGTAGTGACTCAAACAGTAATAATTCTCCTACGACAGAAAGCTTTATCCATTATCTTGTTACAAATATCACAGATGATGAATGCAAAGCTGCATTTAATGATACTATTGACCAAACTGCTTGTCCATTGTGGTACGAGTTGAGGTATGCTCGGATAACACCATCTAAAGCATATGATGCAGCTCTCTGCAAGCTACTTTGGTTGAAGGCATTATTGGGGCTACAAAATGAAAAGATACTCCTCCCATGAAGCGAGGTCCAACTTTGGAAGCAGCAGTCTTGAAAATAGTTCAGGCAACAATTAATATAAAAATAAAGAAATGTGGTTTTATACTGAGCCCAAAATACCCATTCATGGGAGCTTCGTCTGATGGTGAAAGTTCCCATTATTCTATTGAAATAAAATGCCCATCTTCAGAAAAACAGTGTCAGATTATCTCACCAGAGATGATCAAATAACTGCAAAATATATGGCATAAGTTCAATTACAAATGCATTTCTCCAATAAGAAACAAGCTTTATTTTGTGTAGCTGCACCTGATTTTGAAAAGTCAAAGCACATGAAGGTTTCAATTATTGATCACGACTCAAATTTTGTGAAAACATGCTCAAAAATTCTGGACGCAGCAAGTGCGTTATGCTAGTGAATTTTCATTAAAATGTTTTTAATAACAAATATCTGTGTTTTTTTAAGAAAGCAGGCATCAAATTTGGTTACCAGTATAACCTATATAGTAAAAACAATGTGCCAAAGTAAACTTAAATTGTTCCCGAAAAAACTGGTTTCCTGGTCAACCTTATAGGTTAATAGCAAATTGAGCAATTCAAGTTTGAAGCATTTAATGAAAATTCGCTACCATAACGCACTTGCTGCGTTCCGAATTTCTTTTCTTACAAACATGCATTATATTTCGATGGAAAATGCAAAAATGCGATAACATAAGGCGTGTTTGATTAAAAAAAGCCTGGACGCAGCAAGTGCGTTATGGTAGTGAATTTTCATAGAAATGATCTGGCACAAAATATTTTATTATAACTTTTTTTTCTTGTAACATAGAAATCTAAATTTGGGTGTATAGTTTACTTTTTATATCGTAAACCTACCTACCAAATTTGGTTGTCATAGATTTTTTATTTTTTAAGATAAAAATTTTTTTCAAATGAAAACTCAAAATTTTCCCGGAAAACCTCGTCCGATTTTTCTGGTTAACGAACTTATCAAAGCGATTTAGTGCTAAATTTTATCAAAATCGGCCCATTATTCTTTGAGCTCAAAATTTTTTTCGAATAAAAGCTCAAAATTTTCCCGGAAAACCACGTCCGATTTTCCTGACTAACAAACTTGTCAAAGCCATTTACAGAAGGAAGGTACATGCCAAATTTTATTAAAATCGGCTTATTACTTTTTGAGTTATCGGTGTGATACATATATATATATATATATATATATATATATATATATATATATATATATAAACATATAAAAATTGAAACTGACCCCGGATATGGGTTCTAGGGGTCCTAGTTCGCACTCATTTGCAAAAATTTTTTCAAAATTCGAAAGTTGGGATCTCCACATTACTGAATTTTTTCTACGAAAATTTCCACTAATAATACGTGTTTGTAAGAAAAAAATTCTGGACGCAGCAAGTGCGTTATGGTAGCGATTTTTGATTAAATGCTTAAATTTTGAATATCTCAATTTGCTATTCACCTATAAGGTTGGCCAAGTTTTTTCGGGAACACTTAAAGTTTACTTTCGGAAATTTTTGTACATTTTCAAACAATAAAGTTATTTGGATGAAACATAGCACATTGTTTTTACTATATAGGTTATACTGATAATCAAATTTGATGCCTGCTTTCTGAAAAAGCACACACATATTTGCTATATTAAAAACATTTTAATGAAAATTCACTACCATAACGCACTTGCGTCCCGAACTTTTTCTTTGTATGATATTGTTAAAAAGACATCCAGGGTTTTCGTACAATTTAATGAAATAAATATATATATATATATATATATATATATATATATATATATATATATATATATATATATATATATATATATATATATATATATATATATATATATATATATACATATCTACCTGCTTTTATTTATTAATGCCTAGTTGTCTTCTGGATTGTTTTCTATGCTGTGTGCTTTGAAAAATCGTCTTGGTGATTTGTCAGTCATCTCCATTACTACCGCGGGGGCACTCAAAATAAATAGTGAAAGGAATCTGATATACAGTTTTGTATACTACTGGCCATTTCTGCAGCTGACCAAGATGATTGTCGAAACATATTAGCAGTTTTTCTTCTAAGAACACAGCATAACTTGAAAAATATAATATAGCTACCTTCATTAACTGTGAATGAATAAAATTAAATTTACTTTTTTTGCTAGGCTACACCTAATCTAATGTTAATGATTAAATGTACTTTATCTAATGCAAACCAACAAAAAATACAGGCATTATTGCTATAATCAACAGGACTGCTGTTTCACCAACGTTCTGAACTGTATCAACTAACATAGTAAAATTATCTTATTTAACATGGTAAAGCTGAGAACGTTATTGGACCTAAAGTCGCACTGATTTTAGCAATGAAGCCTAAATCTTATTTTGTTAGTTTCAAAGAGTAATGAATTTATTTAAAAAAGCCTGGACGCAGCAAGTCGTTATGGTAGTGAATTTTCATAGACATGATCTGGCACAAAATATTTTATTATAACTTTTTTTTTTGTTAACATAGAAATCTAAATTTTGGTGTATAGTTTACTTTTTATATCGTAAACCTACCTACGAAATTTGGTTATCATAGATGTTTTATTTTTTAAGATAAATTTTTTTTTCAAATCAAAACTCAAAATTTTCCCGGAAAAACTCGTCCGATTTCTTTGATCAACGAACTTATCAAAGCCATTTACAAAAGAAAGGTACCTGCCAAATTTTATCAAAATCGGCCCATTATTTTTTGAGTTATCGGTGTGATACATACATACATACATATATATATATATATATATATATATATATATATATATATATATATATATATATATATATATATATAAACATATAAAAATTGAAACTGACCCCGGGATATGGGTTCTAGGGGTCCTAGTTCGCGGTCATTTGCAAAAAAATTTTCAAAATTTAAAAGTCGGGATCTCCCCATTAGGGAATTTTTTCTACGAAAATTCACTAATAACTTGCATATTAGTTATTTGGAATTGGAATTCGTCAATGAGGAGACTGCGACTTTATAATTTTAAAAAGATTTCTTCAAATGAGCGCAAACTAGGTCCCCTAGAATCCATATCCGGGTTTACATTCAGTTTTTATCTGTTTACATATATACAGGGTGACACATTCATTTCTACGGTAAAGCTTAATATAACTATTAATATACAAGAGACGAGAAAAAATTGTATAAGTTAATTGTGGCGGTGGTTCCGACCGCAGTGTTTCCGTCAACACTACTCTATGTTTCTGCATAAATACTCTTGACAGCTAAACGTTGCGTTACGTTATGCGACAGCCAGCTGTCAAGAACTACCGCATATAAGATACACCAGGCGATCTCACTCTCTCTCCTCGCTACCAACCGACACAGTGAACACACGTCTCTCCACGCTCGGTCAGTTATATGTTATGTACTCATGTACTGTTGTGATTGTTTTATAGTTAAATGTATCATATAGTTTATTCAGTTAGTGAAATAATAAAGTATATTAAATGTTTACGTATGGATTTAATATCAACAAGTGCAATTAAGTTCCATATTGGTGACCCCGTGCCGCAAGCCGAAGATGCCCAGTCTGATGTTCCAGCCGACGTCGCCTAACTTTCACGCACGTGCTCATGCCCACAGAAAACGAATATCTAAACAGGTCAGTCCTTTCTAATTTAAAAATTATCTGATTTTTTTCACAATGGCCGAAGATTCTTCAAGCAGCAATATCATGGCAATGGTTGCAATAAAATTACCTCCTATATGGAGACGTAACGTGAAAATCTGGCAAATGCAGGTTGACGCCCAGTTCGATATATCGCAGATCAGTTCTGAAAAGACAAAATTCAGTCATGTACTCGCTATACTCGATCCTGATGTCGCAGAGTCAATTTCAGATTTTTTAACCCAACCGTTATCATCAACCCCTATTCAGATCTAATGAAACGTCTTTTATTAGAATTTGAAGAGTCCGATAGTCGCAAAATAAATAAACTTTTAACAGAATTAGAATTAGGCGACAGAAAACCATCGCAACTTTTACGCGAAATGAAGTTTTTAGCCGGTAGTCAGATTGGAGAGGATTTCCTTAAAATATTGTTTCTACAACGTTTACCAGTGAACGTTCGTTCAATTTTGGCTTTGAGCAACGATCTCTAGAAAATTTGTCGGTTACAGCAGACAAAATCGTGGAATTTTCAGAGATAAATACAACGTGGATGAAATTCAGTCACGCGAGCCCGACAAGCTAGCCAAGTTAGAAGCGCAATTAGAGAAGCTAACAGCATCAGTCAACGAATTGCGAACGCGTTACCGATCTACCTCCCGAGAAAGACCCAAGCTTTCTCGAAATTCCAGAAACAGATTCCTCAACCTCCACGTGTTGGTATCATGAACGATTTGGCAACAAGGCCAAACGTTGCATCCAACCTTGCAATTTTAAAGCAAAACATGTGTCGGAAAACTAATAAGGCACTCCCTCCATGCGGCAGGAGACGAGAGCCACCTAACACGCCGTCTTTTTATTTTTGATAGACGCTCCAATATGAAATTTCTAATCGACTCTGGATATTTCAGTTATTCCACCCACTCACGACCAACGGAAATTTCAATCGAAACGTACCTTGTATGCTGCAAACGGGACCCCTATTCATACCTATGGCGAACAACTATTAGATTTGGATCTAGGTTTACGCCGTAGGTTCTGCTGGCCCTTCACACTTGCCGATATCAAGCAACCAATTATAAGCGCTAATTTTCTAGCAGAGTTTGCTTTACTTGTGGATATGAAACATAGACGTTTAATCGATACACAGACAAACCTCTCTAAGACCGGTGCTAACCCACCACCAGGAATTAATTCTAAAATTCATCTTGTAGACCCGACACACCAGTACTTCAAATTGCTACAACAATTTCCTGACCTTTTTAAGGAAACTTCTTCTAGCAACCTTCCAGAGGTTGAGTTCTTCCATACTATAAGTACGTAAGGACCACCTGTCACTGCAAAAGCTAGAAGATTGCCCCCGGAAAAGCTAGCTCAAGCAAAGTTAGAATTCCAGCACATGATAAACTTGGGAATTTGTAGACCCTCCAAAAGTCCATGGTCAAGCCCCCTCCACATGGTGCAAAAAAAGGATGGCTCATGGAGACCATGTGGGGATTACCGAGCACTAAACGCTAAAACAATCCCAGACAAATATCCCATTCCAAATTTGCAGGATTTTAATGCACAGTTAGAAGACAAACGTATTTTTTCAAAATTAGATATCATTCGCGCTTTCCATCACATCCCAGTAGCACCTCAAGATATTCCCAAAACAGCAGTCATAACTCCATTTGGGTTATGAGAATTTGTTAAAACCCCATTTGGCCTTCGTAATTCAGCACAAACATTTCAAAGATATTTACATTCAATTTTAAGACATCTTGACTTTGCCTACTCCTATCTTGACGATATTCTCGTTGCATCCGCCTCTGAAAAAGAACATCAAGAGCATCTAGCAAAACTTTTTCAGACACTTCAAGACAACGGCATCCGTATCAATTGATCTAAATGTGAATTCGGAGTGGCCGAAATTTCATTTTTAGGTTTTCGTGTAAATAAATCTGGATTATTTCCACTTCCTGAATGCATCAAAGCTATTACCGACCTACCTCTTCCCGATACCATTGAAAAACTCAGAAGATTTCTAGGTCTTATAAATTTCTACCGTCGTTATCTTCCACGTGCTGCGGAAATTCAGCAACCACTATTCGACCTCTGCCAGAATCCCAAAAACGCGACAAACGTAAAATCGAGTGGACTCCTCAGACTCGAGAAGCATTCGAACGTTTGAAAGAGGCACTAAAAAACGCTACACTAATATCTCATCCGTCTTCTTCGCTACCACTGATTCTCCATGTCTATGCTTCTGAATATGCCGTAGGCGCTTCCCTCCAACAACTACGTGATCAAACACTAGAACCCCTAGGATTCTACTCTAAAAAGCTTACTTCAGCCCAAAAATCTTACAGCACCTACGATCGCGAACTTCTAGCCGCTTATCAGGCAGTTAAATACTTTAGATATACCCTAGAAGGTCGCCACTTCACTATTTATACGGGCCACAAACCTTTGACATACGCTTTTGAACAACGCGTCTATAAAGCATCTCCAAGGCAACTACGACATTTAGACTTCCTAGGTCAATTTACTGATAAGTCTTGGGTTCAATAAGAGAGTGGATTTAACATTAATTAACCATTTATTATCGTAAGTTTTACATAATCTACCGGCATCATTATACATCAAAAACATTGTACATTCAGCTGTATTTTTTAGTTAGTTAGAGATTCTCACAGTAGGGGCGCTGCTTAGTACCAACTTAATTTAAATACATTACAATACCCCCCTTTATAAATTCAGCCTATCGGGTGGCCGAACATGTCTCTTTGCCCTATTTCTAGCTAAACTATTTTCTACTACATCTGATCTTGAATCATCGTTCTCAAGCGAAGCTGAACTACCATCATAAGGTTCAACCTGCTTAGGAACAATAATTAAGTCATCTGTGTTACATGCCTTATTTCCAATATCAGGTGAATTGCTTGGTTCTTGAATTGAATCCTTTACATCAGATTCGCTGGGTATATATATATTTTCCTTAACATTTACTTTGCTACTTCCTAATTCAGAAACAGTGCCAGGGTTTATTTCTATACTTTTATTTTCTAATATTTGATCAATGTGACGTTTCCAAATAGAATCTTCATTTTCCAGTTTACAGAAATAAACTCTGTCACTTAACACTTCATCAATTATGGCAGGAATCCAACTCTTTTTATTTGGATTTCGATAATCTCTAACAAATACCTTGTCTCCCAGAGAAAATGTTCTATTTCTACCGTCTTTATAATTTACTTCCTTTTTTTGAGAATTATTTAACAAGTCAAATCTTGTTTTGACTTCATGTTTAAAAACCACTTGATGGTGAAACTCCTGTAGTCATATGTATAGAATTTCTATAATGGAAAAGGAATCTATTCAATAGCGTTTCAAAGTTAACATTACTATTTTTTTGATCCTTAATCGCTTTTAATAGTCCATGTTTGACATTTTTTACCGCATTTTCACAAAAACCATTTGTTGCTGGATGATACGGGGGTGAAGTTAATTGTTTAATTCCATTATTTATCAAAAAATTTGTAAAGCTTTGTGAATTGAAGGGTGGTCCATTGTCAGTATGTACAATTCTAGGTAGACCAAAACGAGCAAAACATTCTCTAAACTTTTCAATGATACTTTCAGCATTTGTACTATTGACAACGAAAGCTTCGAGCCATTTTGAATACAAGTCAGAGATTACTAAAATTGTTTTTCCCTTAAATGGTCCCAGAAAATCTGCATGGACTCTTTCATAGACATAATTGGCTTTTTGAATTGGAATTACCGTAGCCTTTTGTGGCTCTGGCCTATGGAAAACACAAATCCTACAACTATTCCCAACATTTTCAATGTCATTGTCTATTGATGGCCACCAAAAGTAAGCCCGGGCATTGCTTTTCATTTTTACAATCCCTTCATGAGTACTGTGCAACTCATTTAACAACTGCTCCCTTACTTTAGTAGGAGCTACCACCCTGTATCCCCACATAATTATCCCATTATCAATACTTAATTCTGATTTTCTAATGAAGTATGGTTTCATTAGCTCATTTTCATTTTGATTTGGAAATCCATACCTCAAATAATTAAAAACTTGTCCCAATATTGGATCCCTTCTAGTTTCCAAAATTAATTTATTTTTTTCTATCGGTATTGTTTTTTCGACAAAGTTAAAATAATCAAGGTCATCATCTTCACTATCCTTAGAATCATCAAGTGGTAATCTACTTAAGGCATCAGCCCTCGTATTTTCACTACCTTTTATATGTTTGAATTTATAATCAAACCCAGCCAAAAATAAACACCATCTTTGCAAGCGTCCAGCTGCCATTTGTGGCAAACTTTTTGTCTCCCCAAAAATAGCCTCTAGGGGCTTATGGTCTGAAACTAATTCAAACTTAGCCCCTGCTAAATATTGATATAATTTTTTGACTGACCAATAAATGCTTAATGCCTCTTTATGAAGAGTCCAGCAGTTTTGAGCGACACTGCCTCTATGTTTGCAACCCTCCATACACGTACTACCTTAATAAGGATCTTCAATAGTAGATTGGTCGACTGTAATGTGTAATGTATTCCCTTGATAGGCGTGGTTTAGCTCGAGTAGCTCTAGTCAGAACTGAAATAGGCAAACAGTTTTGCTGCATTGTGTTTTGATATAGTATATACCAATGCATGAATATATTATATTTTTTAGTCTCGTGGGGTCATTTAGATTCACTAATTACGTATATAAATGAGAAAACTCAAATTACCGCTAACTATTCCAAGTAAAAAGAGAAGTAAATTAAACTTAAAAAAAAAACAATATATTTTTTAGTATTTCTAAGTCCATTTTTAGGAAGACCTAAAAGCCAAACAAAGTTTTTTGCGATATGTGAAGAAAAAACAAGGCTCCTATGAGAGTTGTCCGAACGCGTTGAATTTCAATTATTATCTTTAGCAAATGCGCAATAGTAGCGAATTTTCATAAAAAACTTGTTTTCATAAATCTGCAAGTTAAAATAGTAAGTATTGAAAAAAAGTAAGCAGGCAACGCGTTTTTGCAGCGAATGTTCATAAATATATTTGAAATGTTATAATAAGTCAATTTCCCATTATTAAGCTAAAATCTTAACTTTTAATATTTAACAGTACAATTAAGTGTCTATAATTAAGCAGCATTGGGTACCTACAATATTTTATAAAAATAAAACGTAAATATTTAAGTTTGACTGCCTTTTGAATAAGTAGCAGGTTTAGCAAAAGTAAGTACAAAAAATTATAATGTTTGTAGAGTTTTTAAGAGCATTCCAATTCATACCTTTATCTGTCCCATCATTAAGCAGATTTTTTTTGTTAATAATTATTAAAAGTCAAAAAAGGCATATCTTAGTGTATACTGCACCACGAACGTCTTACAATAAATGTTGTAATAAAAAAAGGCACTGAGCATGGCTTAACCGAAATATAACGCGGGGATTTAAACAGCCGGGATGTCTGTTGTGGAGAATATATCAGCCAATAAAACCGTCCGGATCGCTTCGCGCCAATTTCAAAATGAAGTATAAGTCCCACTATCTCATACGTTTTGTAATTGACGAGGCAAATTCATTAAACAACTGTTTTATGTCTGTGCCTTTAATTTGTAGATTTTTTTAAAGTTTATTTGTTTGTTAGTTAGTGTAACAGAAGCACATATCAGCGTATAATGCGTTATTATTTACTATATTTGCCAAGTAAAGCAGCATAAGAATATGATGACTGTGGAGAAAAGAGTAGGTAGGTAGATACTTATATCATGGAAACAACTATTAACCAATGTCAAAGTTTGTTGTGAAAGTGTAGGTAAATTATGTTTAATGTCAGACATCTGTAATGAAAAACTAGGTATCAAATTATTATCTTCACCAAATTCCAAACTACATTTAGATCGTTAGAGTAGGCCTATAAAAAGTTCGCAATTTGTTTCCAGACTATGATGGCTTACTAGAATTATTTGTGAACACTATCTATTTTCACGAGTTAGCGCTCAAAATCGAAAATAACCTTTTAATGAGAATGAAATGTAACATTAAGTAACTACTTAATGATTCAGTTAGGTATAAGAAAAAACTTCAGCGTGATGTCAGGACAACTCCAGGCGAAACCTTGTTCTTGTTTTAGACTTGCTCGTGCATTTATTTGATTTATTTTCTATTTTCAAAACAAAAAAAAATCATTGCCCTTGAATAATATAATTTTAAATTTCGTGCGTCTTTGTACTTATTCTACTTGACTTTCTAATATTGGCCAAATCGCCTTCCAAAACACTAGTCTGACCAATGACATAATAGATAGGTCTATGAGCCTGACTTTGTGCCATGTTGCCAAATGTAAAAGTTATCAACGATTTTTGTGACTAGTCTATGACCTAGCGTCTTTCAGTTTTTGCTGTTTTTAAAATACTAAATTTGGTATTCTTCTGGCAGCTAATTTATAGTAAAAAAATTAAGTTTGAATAAGCTAATTGTTCTTTTACTCAAAAACATCAAATTTGCGGTGATAATATTATAATCTTTATACTAGAAACCTATGTACCAAATTTCATTCAAATAGCTTTATATTTTTTCGAAAAAACGAGGTTCCATTTACCTGGCGAATGAACTTATTCAAGCAATTTGTACAAATAATATATATATATATATATATATATATATATATATATATATATATATATATATATATATATATATATATATATATAATTCGATAAGTCAACGAAATGATAAAGTACGGCGTTGCGCCGTATACTAATAGTATATATATATAGCGGTCCGTCGCGAGCTTAACATAAGTTTTTAAATAGGACACGGCATTTTTTAATCCATTGCTACTATTCTCTGTAAAGTTTCCTCTATTTATTGACCAATAATATCGTATATGGTATATATGGACCGTTTCCGAAATATGTAACTTTCTCAATTATTTTCTCTCAAAATCGTTATACGTTTTAAAACTAATATCAGGTCAGGTCATTGTTTTGAAGATTTTAGAAATAAATAGTAAACGTTATTATTACCACACCACTCGGATAACTACTGGGATAATAAAGCTTCTATATAGTGTTCAATATCGTCCGACAGATTTGGATAACTTTATATATATATATATATATATATATATATATATATATATATATATATATATATATATATATATATATATATATATATATATATATATATATATATATATATATATATATATATATATATATATATATATATATATATATATATATATATATATATATATATATATATATGTATTCATCTGATAACTCAAAAAATAATTAACCAATTTCGATGAAACACAGCAAGTGCCTTTTTTTATTAATGGCTTGGAAGAGATCGTTAGCCAGGAAAATCGGGCAGGGTTTTCCGGGAAAATGTTGAGTTTTGTTTATAAAAAAAAATTCTCCGAAAATTACAAAACTGTTTTAATGAAATTTAATGGATATTTTGCCTTGGGAGGGACCGTAGTACGTACTAAAATTCAACTTTCTACGTTTATAGAAAATTGAGTTATTCAAATTTTGAATTTTCTTCGAAAAAATTTTTTCCTCCGAAAATTACAAAGTTATTTTAATTAAATTTAGTGGTTATATTGCCTTAGGAAAGACCTTATAACATACCAAAATTAAACTTTTTAAGTTAATAGAAAATTGAGTTATTCACATTTGAAGCATTTAATAAAAATTCAACCATAATGCAACTGCTGCGTCCAGACTTCTATAAGATATAACTGAACCACACCAGAATAAACTACCTATTATGTTCTGACTACACTGTTATACAGAACAGTTATTTAGGGTCGAAGACAGCAGGTAGCAGGTAGGCATTTACGATCGTTTGATGGCCTTCTATACATGTGTTGGGTTTTATTTCGAACATTCTTCTAAATCAGCCCTTGCCCTTAGAAATAAATAAGCAGGTAGGTTAACTTAAAAACGCAGGCTTTATTATAATATAAACTCGTATTTGCTCAGGGCTTCAACTTTGTTTTTTCAAAAGATAAAATAACTATATATAAATAACAAAATAAATAGACAAGGGTTCCATTGAATGTTACGCAGATGACATGATAGCGATTATTAGAAACGGAAAAAGAATTACAAAGGATGTTGAGTGTGCTAGATGTTGTTTTAAAAATATCAAACTAAACATCAATACGACGAAAATAAGGGTACACAAGATAAGTAGAGGACAGCGAAAATGAATACAAAGCTTAAATATGCAACAGCTTGAACAAGTAAAATGTTCATGTACTTTGAAAGTATTATTACGGATGATGATAAATTTAGCAAATCTGAGGAGAATCCCAACATTCAATAGGTAGACAACATACCTACTTTTCTGGCAGATAAACATTCAAATTTGGGTATAAGGAAATGGTTCAAGTCAAACGTAGAGCATAGCATACCGTACTAGTTTTAGTGACTCATACACTGTTCCATGCACAAAAAAAAGGGAACGCAGTAAGTGCGTTTTGGTAGCGAATTTTCATTAAATGCTTCAAATTTCAACAACTCAATTTGCTATTAACCTAAGGTTCGTTGGCTAGGAAACAAGTTTTCTTGAACACATTTAAGTTTATTTTCAAAATTTTTTTGTACATTTCCAGGCGCAGTAAGTTATTTTGATAAAATATGGTACATTGTTTCTACTATATAGGTTATACCGGTAACCAAATTTGATAGGTAGGTTTGTGAGATAAACTATAAACTAACATTTTTATTTCTATGTTACAAGCAAAAAGTTTATTTCTATCAAAATTCACTACCATAACGCACTTGCTGCGTCAAGACTTTTAGGAAAAACTTTTCAGTAACATGCTTAGAAATAAACCCCCCCCCCCCCAAATGCACAAATCACAAGAAAAACTCGTTAATTTGCATGCTGATGACCTCCTGGACAGTTTGAGATGAAACGACTGCTGATACATAAAGTTTGGTATCTTGCATGTACGCTGACAGTAATGTTAGCTTTTGTTCGCTTGCCTTTACCGAGTTATTGACATGTCAGGTTTTTAACACATTACATATTTTAAACAATTTCTCAGCAGCTGATAGATAAAGTTTTGTATCTCGCACGTACGCTGACACTATTCTTATCTTTTGTTCTCTTGCGTTTGCCGAGTTATTTACATGTAAAGTTTTTTACACATTACACACTTTAAACAATTTATCAGCTGCTGGTAGATAATGTTTGGTATCTCGCACGTACGCTGACACTATTCTCACCTATTGTTCTCTTGCCTTTGCCGAGTTATTTACATGTAAAGTTTTTAACAGCTTACATACTTTTTAAACAATTTCTCAGTACGGTTCTGTTCGGTGACACCCCTTCCCCTCCTAAACATTACATTTGACATACAATGCTCTTTGGCCTTGGGAATCCCTGGAATATTCTGGACACATGGACAATTGCCTTCTACTGCCAAGTTATCACTTCGCTTTTAGTAGACCGCTAGTACGGGTACCCGTTTAGATGGTTTCTTATATATATATATATATATATATATATATATATATATATATATATATATATATATATATATATCTGTGTTCACCCACGTTATTTCTTAAATTGTGCCTAGCTTACCTTGTTCTCTTAATGAACATCAGTTTTGTAGTGGTTTAAGCGTACATGTGTCGCTGGTTCCTGGTCCGTGCCAATGTTATTTGTTTTCTACATTGTTTTTGCAATGAAGGGTCTGCTTCGCTGGGGGATTCTTATTTCCCTCTCGCATGCATACCACCTACCCTCGTTGCGTAAACCACAAGTCAAATTCCCTGAGAGCAGCCCTCAAAAAAGTAACAGGTGCTGGGGGAATAGGGGTGCTGTGCGGGGAGGCAGGGTTAAAGGGGATATGGATTTTATATGTAAAAAAGGCCGCTTTAAGACGTTTTCTTAGCATTTTCTGCTCATATTACGTTTTTACTACCTACCCCGCCCGGCAACCCTATTTACTCCTGGTCCCGTCTCTTCCTTGTGGGGTATGAACAAGAAAATTTTCTTGTCGTTTGTGCATCCAGGGAAGGAGGTCTAAGCATGTTTCCGAAAAGATGTTACAAAAAAACGTCCAGAAGAAACTAGCGAGACATGCATGCCTAAACCACTACAACACAAATGGACATTAACAGAACAAGGTAAACAATGCTTAATTTCAGAAATAATGTCTGTGAACACTTGAATATACAGGAAACCGTCTAAACGAGTACACTTACTAGCGGTGTAGTAAACTGAAAGCGAAGTGATAAATTGGCAGTAGAAGCCAATATTTCATGTGTCTAGGATATTCTCGGGATTCCCAAAGTCAATGTGAACCTTATGTCGAATGTAATGTTTAGGGGGGGAAGGAGGTGCCACGGAACAGGACCGTACTGAGAAATTGTTTAAAAAGGTATGTAATGTGTGAAAACTTTAAATGTAAATAACTCGGCAAAGACCAGAGAACAAACGGTAAGAATAGTGGACACGGGACCGACGGCTTTACTCCCCCTCCGAAGGGCGGAACGTGCAGACATTCAACTTGCTCAAATACAATGCCAGAACCTCGGTTGATGTTAGTTTTACAGTTTGTACTGAAAAAGTGAAAGGAGTACCCTGGGATCGAACCCAGTACCTTTCGGTTCAGAGGCACACGTTCTTACCCCTAAACCACCAAGGTTCGTGAATTTTGATAGAAATAATCTGGCACAAAATATTTTTTTTGAACTTTTAGCTTGTAACATAGAAATAAAAATGTTAGTTTATAGTCTACTACTTATCTCACAAACCTACCTACCAAATTTGGTTGCCACAGCTGTTTTATTTTTTGTCTTATCGCTGTGATATATATATATATATATATATATATATATATATATATATATATATATATATATATATACATATATATATATATATATATATATATATATATATATATATATATATATATATATATATATATATATATACATATATATATATATATATATATATATATATATATATATATATATATATATATATATATATATATATATATATATATATAAACTTATAAAAATTGAAACTGACCCCGGATGTGGGTTCTAGGGGTCCTAGTTCGCGCTCATTTAATATTTTTTTATAAAACTCAAAAGTCGGGATCGCCCCAATAGTGGATTTTTTCGAAGAAAATTCACTAAAAAGCGTTCGGCTGGTTCTCTGCAAATTTAACCAGTAAACACTTAAATGTAACAATATTGTGTTTTTTTACATTTTTTGTAGATGCTGTTGGACCTATTTTTAGATTTATTTGATACAGGCAAAAATATATTAAAAAGTATAAAATATTTATTAGATCTTATTAAATGAAAGAACTACAACCCGACAACACTGTATACGGTATTAACGTTTCTGTTTCATATCTTGGCTGCGCAGTTTAAGATGCGCCGTGTGACACCCTCAATTCAAAATGAACCACGTGTAGGACTTTATTGTGTCTGAAATATATTTTGTGTTTGTATTTTCAACAGAAATAGAAAATTCCTAATTGCTTCAGATGTCTAGAACGACTGAAAGTCAAATTGCGAAGATACCTACTATAATACGAGAAAACAATGCTGCTATACCAAGTAGGTACACTTCGTTTTTCAAAAAACAAGGGAACAGCGAAGCAACAGAAAGACAAGTTGTATTATTTGAACTGTGAACTGGCTCTTTACTTCAGATTTTGAAATGGGTAAGTCAGTTGTAAAATTTGTTAATTAGAATCAAAATATAAGTAGTTTTTAATATATGTGGGAAACTATAACCCCATTATTTTCATTTGTAATAAAAATGTCTTGTTTTTCAAGTCTTTATATATATATATATATATATATATATATATATATATATATATATATATATATATATATATATATATATATATATATATATATATTAGGTAGCCTATCGAGTTTTACTCTTACAGTTGTGATTTCTTTATCAAAAAATAATGTGTTACAAGAAATGACTTAATTTTCTTAACATGGATGTTCTTCAAAATGTTAGGTTTATCTATTCAATTTCACTTCTGCTTGTATAAAAAAAAAACTCTGAAAGGAGCAAGTGCACTATAGTAGCGAATTTTCATCAGTTTTGTTATAGTGTACTATAAGTGAAGAGAAGTATGCAAAAATTGAAGTTGTAGGAACAAGAGCCAGTAGGTAGATATATTTGTAAAGTAGGAGCATCCTGAAGAAACTGACATTTTAGCAAAATTGATAGTGACAATTCTAGAAAGTTTGATACAGCATTTTTGAGAAGGAAATTTGTAATTTTCGATGGAAAAACTTGACTCGCAGAACTGACCAGTGTGGTGAAAAAATACCGGAAGTCTCTAGTTGGCCTAGAAGCTTCACAAACCATGATCTACATATAAAAGAAATATTATACGTTGTTACCTCTTGAATAGCGCAATTTTCTTTATGAAAATTCGCTGATATTGCACAATTTATTACAAAATTTAGAAATATGTGGTAAATTCAATATTCTCATGCAACATTTTTTTCAATTTCAGAGCAAGCACAAACAGAAACCGAGCAAAATGACAAGGTTGTTCAGATCTTATCCAAGGTGAGCCAAGCAGTTGATGGCTTGAGGGAACACCTGGTCCCTCTGTATGGTTAGTGTTAACTTTCAAAGATTTATATTATTATGTTGAATATAATTTTGAATTTGTTGTAATTTTGTAATGTTTTGTTTGCAATATACACGCACTTGCCTAGCCTGATGCTGAAGAAGAAGAGTTTGAAGTTATATCATAAATGTTTTATATAGATATATATAATTTACTGTTTATAATAAAAGGCAATAAAAAAGTTTACTTTTTGTATGCTCTTACAGAAGGGTCCTGTACGTATTTATGTTGTCTTGCAACCAGAAGTAAAGTGTTACCAGAAACAGGTGCAGCATCAGTGGTATCAAATGAAAGCAGTGGTATTTGCGACTGTTGAAAATAATTGTTAGTAATACATATACTGATAATCATGATCATCTATAAACTTTTTAGTTTTATAAATTTTTGTGTGTATTTTTTGCGTAAGTTACAAACACATTTGTTTTTATACTATGTTGTGTGTGGTGTCTGTGTTGGCATATTTTGACATAATTTTACATCACTAAAACAGTCAGATTTATATAATTTTATATTAGCCTAATAATGTATCTTTAGCAATATTCCTTATTAATAAATCAGGATATTTATAAAACTCTCTGACATATCCGATAATTTAGAGTATATTGCAGCACATGATTACGCTCTCGATTTGTGCCAATAAATGAACTTGTTCACATGTAATGCATGTTTATTGATTTTAATGTAGGTAAACCTTAAAAATAGTATTACAAACATTCAATGATAGTTGTATTTTATATTTATATTATAATATCTACCTTAATTCTGAGTCTTGTGTGGACCTTGTGTTCATGTCTCACGGGTGCTGTGCAGATGCAGGAAAACTTCACTTTATAGTGAGCCAGATTCATGAGAGGATAAATTTGACTAGCAATTACAACTTGTGGTTTACCGTTGACTTCCGAACAAAATTTGCCATGTTTTCAGAGGTTCTAGGGTTCATTTCAGTGCTGGAGTCGAACCTGCTACCTTTAGAGTATCTGAGATTTTCACCACTACACCACAGGCAATGACCTTATACCCACATTAAATTATAAATATCGTTTGTTCTAAAATATAACATATAGAAATAAGAAAATAGTTTGTTTCATTTTTATATAATTTTCTGTTTTTACGTTGTGTCTTAGTTTATTTAATTCAAATATGATTATGTTTTTAGTGTACATAATATATTATGTTAAAAATTTAATAAATCTTAGGCAACCATGTATTTTTTATAACTAACCAAGTTTACGCACTTTGTTAATTGTAATGGACTTTTAATTTGGATTTATTATATTTATCAAATATGATTTGACTTGGAAATAATTAATAATTAACAATATGTTGCCAGTCAGTAATCTTCACCACTATGCTATATGTTGTTACCTTTATATTTACATAAAGATATAAATATGTTCTATTATAAATCATAACAATTAGAGGTGTGCAAACCGAACTATAAACGAACCCAAGCAAAAATGTTGCATCGAACTTCGAACCTCTCAGATAGTATGTCTAAGGTTCACAGTCGAACATCGAACTTTTTAAACATTTAACATTGAACACCGAACTAACTACAGTTCTTCAATGTTCACATATATTTTCCTTAAATACAAAAATTAGGTACATTGTAGCATACAATATTTGGTACATAGAAAAAAAAGAAAGGTTTCACAAAATTTGCAGGTCGATTGGATGAAAATGCCCTCTGATGCTGATGTTTGTTTTTAAGATGAGTCGGTGTTGAATCAAAAATACAAAAAGGCACATTGAACACTTTTTTTATACTTCTACATCTATAATAGCTAAGCTCAATTATAAATATTTTGTTGTTTGGTATTAGCTGGGCAGTTTTAGCAAATTTGAATGAGTGGGTTAAAAGTGAGCATATATATATATATATATATATATATATATATATATATATATATATATATATATATATATATATATATATATATATATATATATATATATATATATATATAAAAACAATTGTAACTGTTTCTTGATTGTTTTAACTGTTTTGGATCATTGTTAAATAAAGTATGTTTAATCTAATGTTTTCGGAAGGCAATCTGCAATTATAGTCATAAATTGTGAAAATTTACTTTACCAACAAGTTGCGAACACTGCCATTATAATGTTGTAACCAAAAAAGGCATTGGGATGCTAGGATATATAAAAATATAATAATTCAGTGATGTTAATTAGCTGTCTCAGTGTCTCACAAACTGTCAAAGATATGAATGATATTTCCTGAAATTACACTATCGACTCAATGGGACTGATACGGACTTTACAACTTCGCTACCTTTGCCAGCATTGGATGCCTGTAAAGTTCAACTTCAAAGTATTCTTTAGCAACGAACTCCAAGCTATTTTGAAGGATTACGTATTTCGAACTAGTTTAACATCGCCTAGCGCAAACAATTTTTCGAACCAAAGGTTTGGTTCAAGTTAGGGTTCGGTTCGAAATTTCGAAACTTTGCACACCTCTAAAAACAATATATATGATAATAAATAAGAAAAAATTGTATATTAAATATATGTGTTTGAAACTTTATTCGTTTAAATGTTGAGTTTTATTTTCTTTTATAAAAACTGAAATATATCTTACCTGATAATGTATTTTTTTTTACCAAAAACCCATTTCTCTGTACTTCATATATATATATATATATATATATATATATATATATATTGTTGTTAATTTCCAATGATTTTTTTTTATTTCCTTCATTATGTAATTAAGTATGTATATTATTTCAAAATAAACTATTTTTAACATTATTTCTCCCCAATCATACATTAAAAAAACACAGTTTTGCAGCAAATTAGCGTTAAAAATAATGTTAAAAGGTAGGTGTCATCAAGGAGAGGTTGTTTGAAAATATTTATACGTTTTCCCCTCAACCATAAACTTGGAAAAACAAGTTTGCAGCAAATGAGCATTAAAAAATATAGAAAAGTAGGTGCCAAAGAGTAAAGCTTTTAAGAAATATATATAAACAATTTCTTAACTATAAACATTGAAAGACAATGTTGCAGGAAATGAGCATTAAAAACCAATAGTAAAAAGACTATCATGGCAGCCAGCTTTTTTTGAATTTATTAAACATTTTCTCATTAAGCATACATTTTGAAATACAATTTTGCAGCAAATAAGCATTAAAAATAAATGCCATCAAAGACAGCTTTTTTAAAAATATTTGGCAATAATAAAAAAACATTAAAGTTAATTATAATGCGGTTTTGCTGTTAATTAAAAAATGAAACTAATCTTGTCAATGAATTTTTCCATTACAAATATTTTTATAGGAAAATGTCATTGCAATTTAAACTATTAATACCTTCTACAAAAACGATTATTTACCCTTATGTATATTTATTTGTATCTAAATAACTCAAACAATTCAAAATGCAATTAAATAAGTCTCCTATAAAACATAAATTTGAATGTCTACATTAATTACATATTTATTTTCTCTATATGGGAGGAGCATAAGAAATAAGAACACTCCCATTGGTCTGTCTATGACACTTCACACAGTCAGCCAGACAAGTACTGAAAAAATGATCTTTCTGCCTGTATGGAGGCAATCTATTGTTGTGTCGCGGTAAAGAGTGTCGCCCAGAACCACTGTCGCGCTAATCGACGACCTCGTTTATGAATCATTGAATAATTAAGTTCGCTCTTTGATAAAACTCTTGAAATAAAACATATAGGTTTTTCTGATCCATCTGGCATAATATGGGACAGTACCCCAGCTATGCCATAAAAACTAGCATCACACATCAACCGTAATGGCTTTTTTTGATCATAATGA
Source organism: Tillus elongatus (assembly GCA_964006375.1). Classification (NCBI taxonomy): domain Eukaryota; kingdom Metazoa; phylum Arthropoda; class Insecta; order Coleoptera; family Cleridae; genus Tillus; species Tillus elongatus. Next base: position 50,752 of record OZ023264.1, on the reverse strand, counting down.
ACCAAAACCTTACTGGATACCAACTCTTGTTTTAATATTTCCAATGAATCTTTACACTGTTTACTCCAAACAAATGGTGTATTAAGTTTGGTTAAATCATATAAGGGTTTCAGTTTTATTGATATATCAGGTATAAATCTAGCATAATAATTAATCATACCTATTAGAGCTTTAGTTTCAGTTACATTTTCAGGTGTTTTACAATTAACAATAGCTTTCATTTTTTCCTGATCTTTTTGAAGACCATTTTGTGAAATTTTGTGTCCCAGATAAGTAATACTATCCTTGAAAAATTCACACTTACTATAATTCAACCTAAACCCCGCTTCTGATAACCTTTTGAAAACCTGCTCCAAATTAAACAAGTGCTCCTGTTCAGTTGCTCCTGTCACACATACATCATCTAAAAAATTGACCACACCTTTGAGGCCTTGTAAAACCTTTTCGACAATAAATTGAAAAATCTGACAAGCCGGTTTAGTACCATAAGGTAATCTTTTCACTTTATAAACGCCAAAAGGTGTGCTCCAACTTAATAACTTTGATGTTTCATCGTCTAAAACAAGCTGATTATAAGCATTTGTAAAATCCAGTTTTGTAAATTTTATTCCACCCTGTAAAGCATTAAATAACTCAGTAACTGTTGGTAAGGGGTGGTTGAAACTTTTCAAAAACTTATTTATAGTGATTTTGTAATTTGCACAAATTCTGATATCTTTACCATTCGGCTTCATCACAACAACCAGAGGTGTACCAAAACTTGAACTTGCAACCTTTTCAATCACATCTTCACGCTCTAAGCGCTCTAATTCACCACGAACTTTATCTCTAAAAGTGAAGGGAATTTCTCTTGGTTTGTGAAAAATAGGTTTAATATTTGGTTCAACTTCTAATTTTATTTTCTGTCCATTATAAGTACCCAACTCCTTTTGAAATAAAGCAGAGTATTTATTTAATAGTTTTGTCAGACTTCCATCATGGTTAACATTATTAATTTGAATACTTCCCTGACGAATTTTTAAATTAAATGATTTGAAAACATCTCTGCCCATTAGTACTTTAGTTGCCTTATCAACTACATAAACAGTACACTTTTTTTTTACATTGTTCAATTCAATACTAGCTTTAAAACTACCTTTAGGTGTCATTAGCTCATTATTGTAAGTTTTCAATTTAATATTGGTTGGTTCAATTTTGGAACTTTTAAAATATTTATTGTAAATATTTAATGGAATGCAAGTGACCCCCGCTCCCGTATCAATTTCCATGGGCAACTTAATCTTATTAATCATTACAGTAATTTCAAGAGGCTTCACAAAATTGCAATTACTTTTTATCATAAACAACTCAATTTCATCAGTTTCATCTACATCTAGATTACATTGACTATTGCTACCGCTTAACTGTTTACATGCGGCTTTAATATGCCCCGTTTTATGACATTTATCACATTTAAAATTTTTGTATTTACAATTTCTGAAAGAATGATTCGATTTATTACAATGGAAACATTTAAAAGTACCTTCAGGGTCTTCTTTTCTCGAATTTTCGCACTTCCTTACAGTCTCTTCCTTGTTTTTACTGCAGCTAGACCTCACTGCAAACACCTTATTCACTCCTTCAACTTTCGCTTTTAAAATGGTCTCCTTATTACGAGCTATCTCCAACAATTCTTGTAAGGTCTTCTTGTAACCTCTTCTCCCATCAATTTCTCTCTCACTGGTCCTGATTTCATACCACAAACAAATTTGTCTGTCAACCTATGTACTAAATTGCCTCCAAACTCACATTCTGCAGCCACTTTCTTGATTTTTACATACCAATCAATGACAGATTCTTCTTGCTTTAACTCCTCAAATTCTACCCTTTTTCGATATACCGAAACTTTTTGTTTAAACTGACTTTTCAACAGTTCGACTAACTCATCATACTGCTTAGTCTTTGGCAGATGGGTAACAAATATTCTTTAATATTTTGTAGGCGTCTTCAGACAACATTGTTAATAATAAAGCAATTTGCCGTTCTGTTGCGATGCCATTCGCTAAAAAATATTGCTCCAATCTTTCTTCAAATATTTCAAAGTCGTCTCCAATGTTATACGGTTTTATAGATGCAATATTGCCACTGAATGACACATGAGTAACGTTCTCCGCCATTTCAGTTTTCAGTTGAACTTTTTCAACGTAAAAATTTTAAGTTTAACACTACTCAAAGATAACCTGGTTAATTTATTTCAAGCAAACTTAGAACTCACTTTTCAATCCCGTCCTCGTCGCCAATTTGATAAGTCTTGGGTTCAATAAGAGAGTGGATTTAACATTAATTAACCATTTATTATCGTAAGTTTTACATAATCTACCGGCATCATTATACATCAAAAACATTGTACATTCAGCTGTATTTTTTAGTTAGTTAGAGATTCTCACAGTAGGGGCGCTGCTTAGTACCAACTTAATTTAAATACATTACATTTACCACAGACATTCGCTACATACCAGGTCCTACAAACATTCCCGCAGACTATTGTTCTCGCATTGAAACAATTTCACTTTCTTCCACTGTGTCACTCCAAGAAATTGCGCAAGCTCAGTCATCTTGTGAGGAACTCAAACACCTTCTGCAGTCTAAATCTTCCTCATACAAATTTCAAAACATGCCTCTTGACAACGGATTGAATCTTATTTGCGATTCTTCTTCAAAGAAACTTCGCCCATTCATTCCGCTCAAATTTCGCCGAAAGATTTTCGATTCTATCCACAATTTATCTCACCCAGGCATATCAGCTTCAGTCGATCTGGTCCAGGATAGATTTTGTTGGCCCAAATTGAAACGCGATGTATCTCTTTGGTCTAAAACTTACATTCCCTGCCAGAAAGTCAAGATATGGAGACACACTTCCAGTGCCATTGGACAAATCAAAATACACCCCAGCCATGAGAAGATTCTCGCATATAAATGTTGACATTGTGGGACCATTACCACCATCACAAGGTCAACGCTATCTGTTAACAATAATAGACAGATTTTCTCGATGGCCCGAAGCAATTCCATTGTCAGATATTACAGCAGAAACAGTAGCGAACACTATTTTATCATGCTGGATCTTTCGTTTCGGTGTTCCGCAATACATCACCACAGACAGAGGTAAACAATTCGATTGCCACCTTTTCACACACCTCACTAAAACACTAGGTGCAGACCACATCAAGACCACAGCTTACCACCCAGCAGCAAATGGTGTAATCGAGAGATGGCATAGAGTTCTGAAACAGGCCTTGAAAGCTCATATGGACGTAAACTGGGTCGCTAAATTGCCAATTGTGTTACTAGGACTCAGATCGTACATAATTCCAGAATATCGCTCAACACCCGCTGAAATAGTCTACGGAGAATCAATCAAACTTCCCACCGACTTTTTCAACAGCACACAACCTCATGATGTTCCACCACTTATATCTCAGCTGAAAGAAGACATAAGGAAACTTCGACCAGTACCTTTTAAACATCATACTGCAAAAAAGGTATTTGTCCATCCTAAGCTTATGGAAGCTCCTTTTGTTTTTGTTTGCATTGATATTCCGCGAAAAAACCTCGAACCAGTTTATGACGGCCTCTTTGAAGTGTTATCCCGAAATGACAAACTCTTCAAAATCAAGAAATCACACGGAGAAGAGACAATTTCTGTTGACCGTCTTAAACCCGCATTCATTCTTTGAGACGAACAGACAACTTTCCAGCCTCAGAGACATCCTAGTGAAACTGAAAGTGACAGTGAAAGTCCAACACCGAGTGAAACTGAAAGTGGCAGTGAACGTCCAACACCTAGTGAAACTGAAAGTGACAGTGAAGTTCCCGTTCCCGTTCAAACTACACGCCATGGACGTAGAGTTCGAGTTCCACGAAGATACTTGAACTAATAGCGTTGCCACTGAGAGGGGAGTATGTAGCGGTGGTTCCGACCGCAGTGTTTCCGTCAACACTACTCTATGTTTCTGCATAAATACTCTTGACAGTTAAACGTTGCGTTACGTTATGCGACAGCCAGCTGTCAAGAACTACAACATATAACAGACACCAGGCGATCTCTCTCTCTCTCCTCGCTACCAACCGCTATAGTAAACACACGTCCTCTACGCTCGGTCAGTTATCTGTTATGTACTCATGTACTGTTGTAATTGTTATAGTTAAATGTATCATATAGTTTATTCAGTTAGTGAAATAATAAAGTATATTAAATGTTTACGTATGGATTTAATATCAACAGGTGCAATTAACATCCATATATATATATATATATATATATATATATATATATATATATATATATATATATATATATATATATATATATATATATATAAACATATAAAAATCAAAACTGACCCCGGATATGGGTTTTAGGGGCCCAAATTCGCGCTCATTTGCAAAAATTTTTGCAAAGTCTCACCATCGATACCTCTCTATTAGGGAATTTTTTTAAATAAAAATTCACTAAAAGGGAAATGACAATAAAATGTTGTATGCATTTGAAATTAGGATAAAGTAACTTTCAAATGAATAAGGAAAAAGGGCGTTTTCTCAAGTAAATAAATGTAGCAAATAATTCAAAAACTCTCTTGAAAATTGGTTGTTAGATAAAGGGGGCGCTAAATTGCGTTGCTCTCCAAAATAACGAAAATATCAAGTAAATTAGGACAAATAATGTCAAAATAAAGTGCTGAACTATGTATGTCATTACAAACTACTGTTTGGTCCACACGCCAGTGCAAAGTCTACAAAAGGCGTTTAAAATTAAAAATCTAAAACTGAGGGAACGCTATAGTGACGTCAGTCGATAGAAACGTTTTTTAATAGTTAATTTGTAAAATAAACAGTTAGAAATTGTCTAATTAGATCAAGGACAAAGGAAACACACGTAAGTGAACTTTAAGGCAAAAAAATTGAGTTTAAAAGCTACATACCAGGCAGTACCCATAGCAACGGCAGATCCTTAGCGATGCGGGAGTTGGTTGCTAGGTACGAGATCGAGTTGCAGTTGTCTATAAAATACAATTTGAAATTGAAAATCTGTAATAGCACGTTACGGAACCACAAAAAAGAATGGGCTCTGGAGAAGGCGAGGTGGAAATCAAGGAGTGACGGTTGAAGGAAACGACAGGTATCGATTTTTGAATTACGAAAGGCCATTGGTATGTGTGGGAACATTGTAGAATTTCTAACTTTGGTATGTGTGAAAACTACAAATGACATTTGACATGTAAATTTGCTTGTAAACCAAAAACTATAATTTTTTAAAATGAAAACTATAAAATCTAAAATTTACTTGAAGTAAAGTAATTGGAGAAATAAAAGATATATCGATAAGAATAAATTAAAAGTTCGGGACCCATCAGTCAGTGGCGGCTCGTGACTTTGGGAGTGGGTGAAGCAGAATCCGCGCGGCCCCAAAGGGGGGTCCAGGTCCAGAGAGATGTCGGACCCCCCTGCGCCGCAGACGGATTTTTTTTAATTTTTGAGCTCACGCGTTCTCCCGGCACTTCAGTATTTAAATGAAACATCCATTTGTACAAAAATATAGACTCACAAAGAATAATTTTCGGAATAATGACCAGGAATATTCGATGAGAGGACACTGTACACATACTGTACACGCACGCATACGGTAATATGATACGACGCGTATTACCTATGAAAATCTGTTTATAAAGGGAAGTGCTACAAGAATTTTTTTTTCAAATTCATGGCCCTTCTCCTTTTTTACAACTTGAAATTTTATATCTAATATTTTATTGATTTGAAATTATTCTTTTAGAGGTGATAATAAACAAATCAATTCCACTTGCCAAAAAGAAACATGAAAAATCCAGCTTTTCAAGGTCTGTAAATGTGACACAACAGATTACTTAACGGCACCATAGTAAAAATAAAAATGCGCCTCTGACGATCCGACTCAATCTAAACAAACGACAGACACTAAGCTTTGAAGCAGGCTCATAACTCTGCATCACTTTTGTGACACTCATAAACACCAACCTACTAGTGCGCATACCGTCTCATGCAAGCGTCCCGAAACGGATGTATACGAACGAATCTGGCTCAGTCAGTCTGCAGTTGCTTAACGCTCTAGAGTAGTCTATGGTTTGCAATACGCAAGCGCTGCGTGTTGGGGTATGTATACATTCAATTCAGTGATCAGTGGCGGGCTTGCAAATTATATCGTACCATAAATTACTACAAAAATACATTATCAACTGCGGCGCTACGTAACAAGACATTTTATGTGGTTGTACCAAATGAATTTGAGAGAATGAAAAAAAAAGAATTATGGTGGATTTTGAATGAAAAAGTTTAGCTTAACCGAAAAATATAGGTGAAGCAGCGCTTCACCTGCGTCATCGGTCGAGCCGCCACTGGCCTATTATACAAAATTTCATGAAAATCGAACACGTGCCGGGAAAGTAAACCTTTACCCTTTTTAAATGTCCGCGAATTTAGGCCCCCTAGGACCCATATCCAAGGCCCGTTTATATTTTGAGTGAATTTTCATTAAAAAATGCATAATAGGAAGGTAACGATAGTAAGACTTTCGGATTTTTTTAAAAATTGGCGCGAACTAAGGCACCTAGAACCCAAATCCAAGGTCCGTATAAATTTTTGGTAAAGGTTTACTTGCGCTAATTCGCACACATTTAGAAAAAGTTTCCCAAAGTCTTATTACCACTATAGCGAATTTTCGTAATAAAAATTAAATTTTTTGAAGCTGTCATACAAATTACTTATCTCTGTATGCAATGTTTTATATTAGGCCTTTACGAAAATTAACCGGGTAGATATCTACCGTTTACCGAATGGTACACAGCTGGCTTTATGGTAAATGGACCCGGTGCAGTAATTTTCGAACGCTTTTAAATGCGCGGTAACTAAATGACAAACGCCAAACTGTCTTTGTTGTTTGATGATATTCTGGCTTTGAACTTTGAAGTAGTAATATTAATATATCAGTATGGCTATTGAAAAAATAGCTTTCGTTAATGTTATATCTGAAATATTAGACAGCGATAGCGACGGAGAGTTATTAACAGGAGTTACGACTTATTATACATTGAAAAAATTCCAAAAAGAAGCGCCGCGCCATTGAAAATTATGCATCTTATGTTGCACACTTTACACTAACTACTGTTAACTGTTAACATCCACTAAATGCCAATACAACACCTTCACCTTCCTTCAAGTAACGATTGAGAAATGAACGAATGAAAATAAAAAACCTTAGGGTATTGGTATTATTATTTATTTACATCCCGTTTATAGGTTAGACTTTAGACAATTTGTATAGACAATTAAGTTTATTCTCTATATAACTCAAGTTACCGACTGTTTGGTTCGGTACACAAATCCTGCACCGGGTAGATACTGTATAATATTCGAACGATGGACAGACTAACCGATTACATTTTCGAACGCTTGCGGTGTATCCGATATCTACCCGGTTACTTTTCGTAAACGCCTATTAGCAATTTGGTGGATCCAGGAATGTTATATGTCACATATGTCACTTTCGTGACAAGTGACGACAGTTTTGTCACTTGTCAGCTTTCAGTTGAATTTTGAATTTTAAGTTTCTGTTTCTAATTTCTGATTAGTTGATGAGTTTTTAATTTGATAGTGTATTATATTTCAACTACTTTTTAAAAACATAACCTAACCGTTGTTGATAAAAGTAATAATGGCTCCACCATCTAAAAAAAATTGTTCCATTGTACTCTACGATTGCGGCATGTCAAATCAAGAAGATGGAAGAAATTTTGTGCTGAAACTGTTTGCAACTAAGTGGCTAGCGGTCTCCAAAGATGTAACAAAAATCATCTTCACGAACGTGAATTGTACCAACAATGTTGATGCATTCAAGGGTGCAGGTAAAAATATCTACGTAGCTACAGACGTCACTACTTATGATCCAAAACAGTTTGAACTTCTGTTGGATAAGAAAAAATTTGAGCCGGCACAGGCTGACTGGTTGGAGGCGTTGCAGATCTCCATAAAATGTCTGGAGACGGATTTTCTCGACATAAGAGGCATAGTCACCAAACAACTTGTCTTTGTAACCGACTTAAACACCCCCTTGTCCGATTCCAGTGCTCACAAAGTGAAAACAATCATAAAAGATTTAAACGATTGTGGCGTTTTCCTGTACATTATCGGGCCGAATGTGAAGTTCCCCCGGTGCATCACCAGCTTGGAGGACATGAAGAGAATGATGGAGGTGTGTGAGTTTGTAGGTCTGCAGTGTGAGGAGAATGGTAAAATTGCACATGAAATTGTCACACAGGTTAATAATGCCACCGTTTGTGATCTTAGATTGGGCCTGCATATATTCATGATCTTCCAAAACCCAATGGAAGGGCAGCCTTGACAGGTACCCCTGACCTTTGGCTCACAGCTGGAGATACCTGCTTTCACGTTGAGAGTGTTGAACGACAACCCACAGTTCCTGCTAATTGAAGACAAGAGCGACGATGATAGTGAAATTGTGTGGTATGTTCTCTTTATTATTATTATACTAGGAATGATAAACATTGAATGATCAATTATTAATAGTATTAATAGAAGGTAGGTAATATCTTTGTAATGTGATATTTACAGGGTAGATGCAGAAGATGACAATGTGGAAGTTAATTTTGACGACATAGTGTCAGGAATTATTAGACATAAGAAGTTTGTGGCTATGGACAGTGACGTCAGTCGAATGTTGAAGTGTGAAGGACAAAGGAGATTTTCTGTACTTGGCTTCACTCATAAATCCAATGTTCCCGAAGTAAGTAGTGTAAGGTACTGTACACATTATAATAACTACAACTGCTGGGTTGGTTATTTAACCTTGAACATATCTATCTAGGCTGTAGTTGTGATGGTTTGCTGTTGTTGCTGTTTACAGTCATTTATATAACATGACTCCCAGTGTTTCTGTTTTGGAATCATGCTTACATTATGTTTACTGTCACCTCCAACTACTTAAAAAGTAACTTTCATCTACAGTTTTAGAAGAACACTCCCTTTATCTTGTATATAGCTCTCTGTCTCTCTCTCTCTCTCATCTTTATAAACTAGTTAAAAGTAGTAAGCTACCAATTGATGAATTGTTTCACTCTCAACTCTATTTTATAAAGAAGACTTATCTACTACATGTTTTATAGTATTATTTATTGGGAGATGGGACACGCTTTGTGCTACCAAACCTGTTATATTATTGTTAATAGATTTTATTACGGGAACGTGTTGTAAAATGAAACATCAATCTCCATTATCCAGTATTAACTAAACTGTCATTTTATTCCCACTCTGTTAAACACATTACATATATATTGAAAGGTTATGCATACAGCCATACATGACACTGCTATATGTGTCACATACCACTGTACCACATCCCCCTTCTTTATTTAAAATAAAATATAATTAACAAGATAGTTAAAACTAAATAATACTCAATAAAGCTAAGAATTTAACATTGTTTTGACTTATTATAATAACACTATAAATCTAATATATTTGGAGGCTTTGATATTCTTCCATATCGTGTTACATAGTAGTTAATATTATTATCACTATTATGATTACAATCATTGTTTGTGATGACACTGTTCTCGATTAACATATTATTTTGGTTACTGTGATCAACCACATTTTGGTTATCATCTGATAAATGTGATATATAATCATCATTTCTTTTAAATGGTATGTTCGTAGTTGACGAGTTTGGTTTTATGAATTTACTATTACTTGTAAATACTGACCCATTTTCCCTTTCAATTGTATATGTTCTATCTTTAATTTTTTTGATTATTTTTCCTGGTTTCCAGTTAGTCTTTGGTCTATCTTGGTACCAAATGTTGTCACTCGGGTTATGTGGCATTCTTGTATGAGCATTTTTGTCATAGTAGCTTTTGTATGATACCTGAGCATAATTTATTTTATTATGGAATAGTTTTTTGTTTATTATTTTTGGATCCAGTTTGATGGGATGTCTTGGAACATCATCTCTTAATAAACGCGACATTAAAATTTGGGAAGGTATATATGAGTTATATACAGGGGTATTTCGATACGCCAATAATGACAGGTATATATCCTCCCCATTTTGAAGACATTTTTTCATCATATTTTTTACAGTTTGTATACTGCGTTCAGCTAGACCGTTTGCCTGTTGGTGATAGGGTGAAGAAGTAAAATGTTTAAAATTCCATGCATTAGCAAAATCTTGAAATTTTTTACTAGTTACATTTGGTGCTCCATCAGATATTACTATATTACTCAAAGGTCGTGATCTTCCCATTTGTAGATTTTTTATACAAAAATTCACTGAAATGAAGTGCATACTGAATTATTATGCACTGAAATCTCCAACTTAAATACAGATACATTTGTTCATCTTTAAAATAACCAAAAAATAGCTAGGAGACTTGAAATACTGAGACTGAGCTTAAAAGTTCAGTATATCCTATGAAATTTCATCGTGTTTCCATTATTTTTACTTGTCATACCTAACCCTGTAAGTACCTTGCTATTATATAATATTATATACCATATAACTAATTATTTTGAAACACGGTGTTTACAAGTGTTCTTCTTACAGAATCATTTTGGTGTGTTGTTGTTGTACTCTCCATGCCTTGATTGAAGACATCTTGAGCAGACACAGCTTCACCAAAGACATCCTCAGGCAGTTCTTCGTCATCAAAATCAATTGCCAAGTTATGGAAAATACAGCAGGCCACTATAACTCGTAACACCTTTTCTGTCTGTAAAGCCATACCATGCTGAAGGCAAGGAAAGCGACGTTTCAGTACTCCAAAACACCGTTCGATGGTATTCCTTGTTTTGATGTGAGCTGCATTATATGCTATCTCGGCATGGGTCTGTGGTCGCAATATGGGTGTTAATAAATATCTCCTACATGGGTATCCACTTTCTCCGAGCAGGAAGTTGCTCCCATATAAACCCCTCTCAAAATCAGATTGCAGTGGAGAATCGTTAAATATAGTGCTGTCATGCACTGATCCAGGCCACCTAGCAATGACATGCATTATCTGTAAATTTTTATTTATTATTATTTGTGTATTTATAGAAAAAAAGCCTTTTCGGTTTCTGAACATTTCTGAAATGTCTCCCCCAGGTGATTGTATCTTAATGTGAGTACAGTCAACTGCACCTATTACACAGGGAAATCCCGCTATTGTAAAGAAATCCAGCACTGTTTTTTGAATTTCTTCTCCTTGTGGCATCTTTATAAATCTTTCACTCATAGAAGAAATTTTAATAGTAACTTTATTAACTATTCTGCATACTGTGGCCTTCGACACATTAAAAATGTCACCAATCACCTGCTGGAAGCTCCCTGTAGCATAAAACCGCAATGTAATGAGCATTTGATTCATTGCTGTCAATGCCTTATTCCTGTTAGTTGCTGGTTCTAGGTCAGGTCCAAAAATGTGAAGCAGCTCCATAGTGGCTTCTTTAGAAAAGCGAAAACGTTGCTTAAACTCAATATCATTATATATTTCAAAGGGATTAGTTCTTTCCCTTATAAAACGAATCCTTCTAGGCGATTCTCCATCAGAAAGTGATGACAAAGATGTATCAGGCATTCTAAAATATAAAAATATATAAATAATTGTAAGAAAATGCATATATTTTAGTTAAATATATATTTCTAATCATGTTTTGTTTCATTTTTATGTATATATTTATCGAATTTTGCTTAGAAACAGACATGAAATTTTGTAAAAAGAATCTGTCAAAATTGAGTCAAAAGTGTTTACTTTTGCAATTATCTTGGTATAATTATTCATTATGAACATAATTTGATATAATTTAAGCAATTACTTACCTTATTTCTTAAAAATATGTTAAAATTGCAATAAAATTGATATTTATGTTGAAAACAGCAAACCTCAAATGTCAAATAGCAAATGACATTGCCATAGAACAACTGCTAATCGATACTTAACCATCGATTAAAGTTAATCGACCGTTAAGCAAGTTTAACGGTCGATTAAGCCTTAATCGACCTTTGTGAAACACTTAACGGGGGATTTTGCATATTTAACGACCGATTAGTTAATCGACTGGTTAGTTAACTTTTGTTATCACTAATCGGGCTTTGTGAAATAGAAAATACATTTTAATCAGTCGATTAAGCCTTAACGGACCGTTAAATATTTAATCGAGCTTTATGAAACTGGGCAATAATTTTCTCTGTTAGTGGCCTGGGCTGGAATAGTATATGCATGCTGGGAGAGTTTCGAACGGCATGGTATTCGTTGATATGTGGTTGGTTGCATAGGCTCGAGGTCCGTAGATAGAATCGTAAGAATCACGTTCAATTGATGTCTGGCAACAAGGTACGATCATGCTGTCACTTGTCACTTGCGATGTTTACAATTCAACCTGTTGCCGTACAAGAAAATTCATTTCATTGCTTTTATTCGCATAATTGAGATAACTGTAAGAAATTGAGAGATATCCTACATAGATTGCATGGAATAGCCGCTTTGCTGGACTACAATAGGTTGAGTTAACAGGTAACCTATACAGGACTCACTCGACATCAGTAGTGTCTAATTAAATCGAGGCACGATAACCCTCAACAAGAGGTAATGTAGACTTGCGAATTTATTTTTTTATATCTCTATATCCGATGTTTCGCATTTTACAGGGATGTAGTGTTAGGCAAAGTCCTTGCTTTCACCTAAAGCGGCGTGGTGTTTGGCAATATCTAGTGTTGTGTAAATAGAGGCAATTTCTATTGTTGGGTAGCCTCTGGATGTTTTATGGTGTGTATTTCATTGTTTCTGGTTTTAAATTAATGGTCCAATTACGTATGGTACAGAGTCACAAGCATGGTATGGTAAGGAGACCATCTTTGGATTCATTTGCAGGTCGTAGTGGTAATCGATTGTCATAGTTGTACTTCCAGACAGTCGAATGTCAACCGAGAGATCCAAGGCAGGATATAGAGTTTATGGTTCAGATAAGTTGTAGCCTGTATGCTTATAAAAGACATATTACTTTTGACCCTTTTAACGGCATTTATGAATATAATAGCTTCATTTTGACTGGTCATTAGGGTGATTAGTAGATTACGTTGCTATTAACAGACAGATAAAGGTATCTTGAGAGTTTGCAATGCTTCATGTTTATTATTTGAGCTGTCTGAAGCTTACATTGATATAATTGGTCAGAATTTTGCGTAGGTGACTCAGTAATTATTAGGATATTTTTACCAAGGTGTACAGCTTGCTTCACATACTATACAGAGTGATAATATTATTTGAGCTAGATATAGGATCTTAATACTGATATTTTTAAAGCGTATGTGAACTACACATATACACGTTTTGTGGTAGCTTCTTGATTTTAATGTAGTGATACTTTTTGCTAACTAATTATACAGCTTGTCTTGTCATTGATATCCATATAATTGATAGTAGTTTTTTATAACTGGAAACCATACAATTAGTTACAGCGTAGGATATTTTGTTAACCAGATTGGTTACGGTAGCTTAGATGACTCTCAATTTGCTTGCCCTAATATTTGAAGGTGTATATATTCATCGTTGACTCATTGTGTGACCTATTATAGTATCTGATTGTGTTTTTAATACACCAGAATGTTATTATATTTCTTTTTTGTACCTTGTGTTATATTTAGTCTGCATTTACTCTCTCATCCCCGAATCAGTGATACTGTTTTAACTAGTGTGTATTTGCTGCTATATTAGCCCTGGGATATCGGACAAGCGAGCATAAGTTTATGTGTATGTGTCATATATTATTTAGGAGGATCTAATGGTTGCATATTTATGCCACTTACATGCACCCACGGGTACTTTCCTCTTTTAGGTTAATGTAAGTTACAACATTTTAATATCCAGTCCTGCAGAGTTTTTGTCATGGGTTTGACGTCCGACGTATCTCCCAGGATGGTTTTAGGTACAGCTACCAGTGCAGTTCAGCGAGTTCTTGATTATAGTTGGATTGCAGGTGATTAAGGAGAGGTATTGTGTGATAACATCTTACTTTAATATCCGGTACTGGGTGTAAAACAATCAAGTGGCGCCCCCTTTATCTTAACATCGTGTTTAAGGAACCCACGGCCTACTCCACTGTCTAAAGGCTGCCGGCCACCTAGAATACCGGTAACTTTACTCTATATTTCCAATAGATTATAACGTTGGTTGTGTTTGAAGTTTAATAGGTAGGTTATAGCCGAGAGGGATTATATAAACAATTTGGGCGGTCACAAAGTATGCAATGGCTGGAAATTATTTTGCGCTATGAGGAATGTCTCTGAATGTAACTCAAAGTTAATAAGATGTTCACACTTTGAAAAGTGTTAATCGATAAAACACTAGAAATCAGGTTATATTTTTGTTCCATAATTACCTCAAATATTTTGTTTTTCTACCTAGTTCAAACTATTTTCTTCATTGATATCTTCTATTCCATCTCAAACAAATCGTTTCTGTGGAGTTCGAAGTGAAACATTTCTCTAGTTTGTTTACCTCTGTCTTGTAAAATATGTTTACATTTACTGATGAAATCCAATTTCCTTTTCCGAACTTACTTTTGCATTCCTTTATAGCATATGTTATAAAACCAATTGTATTTGCAGTAATTTATAAATGCTTCTCTTCTAACATATCTGATTACACAGATAACCATGATTACATAGAAATTAAATCTACTTTGCAAAGTATACAATGGCTAGCAATGATTTACCACTATATATCATATCTCTGAATATAACCCAAAGCTTAATAAAACTGTTTCAATTTTGAAAGGCATTAAATGACAAAATACTAGAAGTCCGATTATAGTGTTTCTTCATAATTAGTACCAATGTTTTACTTTTCTACCTGTTTCAAAATATTTTCTAACTTACAAATGCTTCTGTTATAGCTAATATGATAAATTATACGACAGTGATCACAGAAAAATATTTCCTCATACATACACATATGGTACCAGAACAGTTTCTAGGCGTGACAAACAGCTTTGCCAAGGGGTCCATTAAGTCCTGGATCAGAAACGAACATCAGGTGTACTGGGCAGACCAGGGCTCACACACGGGAAGTCAGTAATTGAGAAATCCAATTTAAAGAGAGCTGTGGAGCTGCTAAATCTTAGCAGAGGACAGCTTAGAAACACCACAAGACTCTTGACGGTACACATGGCCGTCAAGAAACACTTGCATAAAATGGGGCGCTTCCAGGGGGACCTGGCGTGCAGACACTCCCGCTAGAGGAAGGAACCAGCCCAGCACATCTTATGCGAGTGTAAAGCTCAGGACCGCAAAAGACTGCTCTACGATGAGTCTAGACCGGAGACAGGGCAATATAAAAATTCAGCTTGCCAATTACTGTGCAGACTAGTTCAAGGCGAAGTGATTTTTGGAATGTGTAAAGTAGAAAAGACAATGGGCATGCACAATAAACCAAAGGCTGCGGTGCTATGACGCAGACGACCCCTAAGGGAGAAAAAAATACATATACAACGTAGTGCATTTGACAAGGGTTTGAAAATACAAAATTCAGACTTTAATATAAATTATATCTTAACATATATTTTCCTAATTTGAAAACCATATTGCCACAGAAAACTGAAAATCATGTGGTAACACTTTTATATAGTTAGTAACAATGATCTGTTTTCTTAAATCAAAAATATTTCCTATTCTGAAAAACATAATGCCACAGAAAACTGAAAATCATGTGGTAACATTTTTAATATTTAGTAGCAATGATCTATCTGTTTTCTTAATTCAAAAATATTTAATTTATACATTATATTTGTTTTCTATGGATGTCAATATTTTGTTTATTTCATTACAACATGTGGTATAATTGCTGATGAATATTGTGCATAATTGACTGCTGAGGCCATAAAAAAATTTTTAGACGTAGTAGGCAAAGTAACACAATCCATATAATGCATATGTAATATATAAAAATTCACTAAAAATTGTTCGTGCAATATTTTATATGTTTATATATTCTTCTATAATAAAAAATAAAAATCCATGTTGTTAAAAAAAGATACAAGTAAATAATTTCAAGCATTTTAAAATACTTTGGTTGCTTGTTTAGTGTCACAAATAAACTGTTTAGCTGCTATAAAGGGTAATATCATTTGCATGTCCATTTTGAGTGTACTCTACATCATTGAGTAAGAAAACAGTATTGCAAATATTAAACTTAAAATTTTTGTACAGGAAAAAATGTAAACTGAAGAAAAAAAAGTTAATATCCATAAACTACATATTTAGAATAAAGATTAGCATAAAGTTTTCCAATAGTCCCTATTTCATTTTATAAATATTAACATATTTTTCGAAAGTAAAAATGTTTAAGAGATAAGAATTTTATAGAGCCTCGTTGATCCAGGGGTAAGAACGTGTGCCTCAGAACCAAAGGGTACTAGGTTTAATTATTATTTTTTTCGCTTTTCCACTCATATTTACAGTTCCTTTTCCTCGCCCTACACCCTTATCAACTCCTGGTCCTGTAACTTTTTTAGAGGTTGTTTATAAGAAATGTTTGTTGTGGGTTATGCACCTAGGAGAATCCTAAGCATGTTTCGGAAAAAAATTCTCAAAACCCTCCATGAGGTAAACTGCTAATTTACCAAATTTATTTTATATATATATATATATATATATATATATATATATATATATATATATATATATATATATATATATATATATAAAAAAAAATTTCATTTTGTGCTGTTTAGACAAATTAAATTCCCGATTGTCACTTATTTTGTTTATTTTATTAAATTAACCCACTATAAAGATTTATCTAGAGATCTTGTATTTTATTTGTCCCTTTGGTAGTACCTTTCTTTTTATAAATCAAACATCTTAATCTTATGAAAATTCACTACCATAACGCACTTGCTGCGTCCCGAACTTTTTTCATTTAGGTAGATGATTATGTAATACCTAATTGGGTATCATGACTCACATAATATATAAAGATCTAATACAATACAGGTATTAAAAATAATTGAATTTGAGGGAAAGTATGAAAAT
Source organism: Tillus elongatus (assembly GCA_964006375.1). Lineage (NCBI taxonomy): Eukaryota > Metazoa > Arthropoda > Insecta > Coleoptera > Cleridae > Tillus > Tillus elongatus. The sequence continues at coordinate 33,654 of OZ023264.1, read as the reverse complement.
CAAGTTGCATCTAAAGAAGACTTTTATTCGCTATAGAAACACTGTACAATTGGAACATATACTGAAACCACTGGGCAAGACAACAATAACGATCAGGCTTACATAACAGATTTTACAGAAGATTTCTTAGATACTTTACCGCTACAAATAGATTGTGTTTTATATCAGCCCGATAATGATACATTTGATAGCAGTAATATTGTAAACGAAACAATGAATCAGCTGATACTTCTATGTGAAGATATTATTGAATCAATACTGGACTATGTCTACAAAATTGTAAAAAACCCAAATACGAGAAATGTGACTTTTGCCGAGCAGGTCGAAACTGACTGTTTGGAGATTAATAAAATAAACATATTATCAAATATTATTAAACGAGGAAGTAAAGAAAATGAAATGAATAATTCACTTTGGCAAGAACATTTACACTGGCCACAGCAACAAAAGAAGAACCAAAAACGTAAATGCTAGAGAAGTATTCTCCAAGTCTGTATGCAGTATTTGCTGTTACTTCGGATAAATGGCTGACATATTATCAAAAACAAGAGAATGACAAGAAACAAAAAGAAGAAAACATAAAAAAGAGAAAATTAGAAATAGAGCAGAAAAATACTGCAGCTCTAGTGAAAAAAAAAACGCCATTCAATTAAAAAAATCTCAGACTAAACAAAAATGCAAAGCTGATGACACAGAGCTTTTTAGTAGTGGAAATAATCAAGAGACTAATAGCAGCACCGACGGCGATATGCAATTACCTCAGGCATCATCTGATAATACAATTGATCCTGAAAATGAAATACTTATAAAAAAATGCAAGGAGCTGGACACATAAACTAATCTGACTGAAACTTCAACAAACATTTTAAAAGGAGGAGACTATCGTCGGCTTACTTGCAAAAGCTCCTATGTCTTATTTGTCACATTTTTCAGGAGACATAAAAAACTGTTTATTGTTAGTCATGCTACATATTAAAACTGCGTTTTAAATGTAAAGTTTACAAATTGGATTATTGATTCATAATTTTGCAAAAATGTTAGAAAATTTTGGAAATCTAACTTTTTTCATGGACATAGGAGGTTTTTTCAACTTATTTGGAATAATAATTAGACTTAGAAGCTTTTATGTTATTTATTCAAAATGAAAAATACAATTCTGGTGGCTAAATACATGGTATATTATACAAAAATTAAGAAAATTAATCAGTGATGTACGGCAGGGTGTCGTAAAATAAATGATGATCTGGTGGAATAACATTTTTCAATTGCTGCAAATGATCAAATTTTGACTTCTTAATAGGAATTTGGTTTTTGTGCAACGAGCCAATTTCGGGATTATTTGAACGACTGATTCTTGTTCGTTTTTCTAAGAGTCGCCACTCGCTTGAAAATTCCAGCTTGTATTTAATTTCTAAGTTGGGAGAATATTGTAATGCACATAAGTCTGTAACTGTCGGATCCCCCGCTTTTGAACCTGGCCTGATGGAATTGTAGTATTTTAAAGTTGAAAATTTTTTAAAAAATGGATGGCGCAGGTATTGTACATCAAATGGTCTTGGTTTCATTCTTGCCTCTTTAGCCGCCGAAATGTAGCAAGCGGGAGAATAGATCTCTCTGTTACGAATTTTTCGCTCTATACATGAATGCATGCTGTCGCATTCCATTTGCGTATGACCAGACACTAAATATTTTTGGGTAATATAAATATTTTTAGTTTTGGCTAGGTGTAATAAGGCATTCGCTAACGTCGAATTCCGATTTTGATATGAGCAGCCATCACTGTAAAGTATTACTTCTTCGCCGGAACCAATCTGAAGCTTGGTTTCCAAAAAATAGTAAATTATGGAGCTGAATTCATTTGCAGTTACTCCTCCTTCTACCTCGTTCCAGATAAAGCAATATCCGTCCTTAGTTTTAAGGTTGTATAGAGTAAAGTTGTGTACAACTAATTTTTGTTTAAAATAGACCGCTGATGCTTTCAACATCGGTGCAAGCAATGTTGACTGTAGATCCATGGTAAAAATATTATTATGGTTTGCATTTTCTTTATCTCTGATCTTCTCCTGCCTGGCTGCGTTTTTCTTATCTATGTGTTTCTGATACACTTCCTTAGCAGTATTTCCCACCTGAAAACTAATACAGAGATCGCATTGATCCTTCTTAGGGCGAAACAAACTTAAATTTGAATCAACGAATTCTTCATGAAATGTTTTTATGGATAGAGCAATATGTTGTTTTTTCTCACAGTAACTTCTATACTCTTTATATAGAGCCATCTTAGACTTCCAATTTGGCTCTAAATATAATTTTTTAGAAGTTGCCCTACAGTAATGCGACTCCATTTTCGGGAGTTCTTGTAAAAAATGCCTCAAAATTGTTCGTTCCTGAGAAATTCTGTTGCTTTCCCGCATTCTGGGCACAGGCATTTGTCCTGGTTCGTCACGTTCTAATGACTTTGACCAATTTTGTAATGACCAAGAGCCAATTGACAATGTATTTAACAACATTGTACGGCAAACTCTTACTCTAACGCCATCCTTTTTTAAATGATAAACAAGACTGTTGTTTCTATGTGACACATCGTTGGTTTGATTTTTTTTGTCTTTTGCTGGCACTACATCTACAAGCGTTTGAAGCGAAACTTTTCTTTCACACCAACTCAGATCTCTCCAAAAATGTTGGTAAATTTTTCTTCTGTCTTCTTCTGAAAATAGGTTACATTGGATCTTGGAATTTTGTGAACTTAATTTACATTGACAAGGATGCTTCATTATTCTTTGTGCACGGTCACGTTGTTCCCATTTCCCTTCATCACTTCTTTTCAAACCTATATATTTTTCTCCTTTTTGCCTTTTTAATTTATTTTCTTCGCGATTCCACTTTTGCTTATCCGGTTTTCTCTTTCGTTTTGGGGCAATGCTTGCTTTTAGTGAATTTTCATTAAGAAAATTCACTAATAGAGAGGTATCGATGGTGAGACTTTTGGAAAATTTCTTCAAATGAGCGCGAATTTGGACCTCTAGAACCCATATCCAAGGTCGGTTTTGATTTTTATATGCTTATATATATATATATATATATATATATATATATATATATATATATATATATATATATATATATATATATATATATATATATATATATATATATATATATATATATATATATATATATATATATATATATATATATATATATATATATATATATGTATCCAACTGATAACTCAAAAAATACTTGACCGATCTTCACTAAATTTGGAGATTACCTTGATTTTGTTAATGGCTTGGATGAGTTCGAAGATGAGCACCGTAGGTTTAATTTTTTGTATAAAAAATGTAAAGGAAATTTTTAAAACGCAATATTTTTTTTTGTTTTAAGTACTGCAGTGATTCAAATGAAAATTTGCACATATAAAGGAGATGTCAAAATAAAGTTGGTAACCCAATTTCAACTTAAATGGTCCACGGGGAAAGAAATTGTTCGAAAATGAAAAAATGTGTAAGAAATAAATAATGTTTAGAAATAAATAATCTACGACATCAGTTTGAATTGCATAGGCATTTCGCACATTCAACGTTGACAAGGATAGTTAGAGTATTAATGTGTTTGTTATTACTTTAGACGGCTTCACAACAGTAGTTAAATATAAATAAGCAGGGTTGTCAGATATAATAAAAATTAACAAATAATAAAATTTAAATCGATTCTTAGGATGAAAACATATGAACCTAACATATTTTTTAATTATTAATGACATAATTCAAACAATAATTGCGGTACAATAACCAAACATTTTGAATCACCAAATCCGTATGATATTTTAAATTAAAACTGATCTGTACGTTACAACTTTTTAGTGAATTTTTATATTATATGTCAATGCAGCACTGTCTATTAAGTACACTTGGAGAACACCCAAATCACCACAACACATATTTCAGAGACCTTACGATCGTTTCGTTGACCAAGTCAACATCTTCAGATGAAGAAAAATTCTGACTGTCTATTGTCTAATGTCTACTGTCACTGTCATCTGTCATCTGTGTTTTTAAACGCCGTTGTGGTGGAAACGTAGTATCCAGGCCGTATTCTGTTTTTATTTTGTAAATAAATAGCAAATAGAACGGTGAAATGTTTCTTTCACTACCACGAATGATTCAGGTAATCGTGATATTATATTTATTTAAGGAGAAACACCTTACAAAAAATATCAGAAGATACACAAGTGACAGCAAAATTCAAGTAGTGAATTGTTTTTAAGAAAGTAACTTTAAATTTCGGAATCTCTCTTATCCAAAGATGGATTTATATAATTAAAGTTGAAAGATGTTTACTATATATAAAAGGTATGTATTCCTATTTTTTTGTTATCATTGTAGAGGTAATCTTATGTACTTTGAAGTATTTACCCAAACTGAAATAATTTAGCACATGTGCAAAGCCTAAGATTTATTTTCTGTTCTGTTTTGTGAGCTTGAATTAGTTTTTGTTATAATTTATTTATTGATTTATGGAGATATAATCAGAACTTATTTAAAAAATTATTTCCTCTTTTAGCAATGGTAGCGAATAGTTTCCACAAAATCAATAGTAGTGAGTTTTCTTAAAGATGAGAAAGATTAAGAGGGTCATGCAGGAGGTATGACCTATGACCTTTGATGTTACAGTGGCTTCTTTGAAATATGTAGTATGGAGTATTAAAAACAGGAAGTGTACTGTCCAGGTAATAATTTTTTTACTAGTGTCAAACTTGTAATTTCCCTTAAGCTAATTTTATTGAACAATTTTGTTACATTATCAGAAAGCTTTTCCATACTGAGTAGATATCTTGTAATATTATATTTAGTAGATTGTAAAAATTGCTGGTATGTATATAAAAGTAGATGAATAAAATATGGCAGTGGTATATAAATGAATCAAGTAACATGACAAGTGGGTATCGCTGGTGACTCAGTTTCGTCAAGTTGTGTATGCCGTAATAAGAGAGTAGTCGAAGTGGATAAGGAATATTGTTTATTTGTAATAAATGTGGAAAAAAAAGTTAAAACAAGAAAAAATTGCTATTGTAATGAGGAAATGTTCTTTTATACAAACCCAGCGCAGGAGCATATGGACACTCCTTACAAAAAGTGGAAGCCAGTTTAGCCTGTTGTAATGCTATCTCTGATTGTTTGTGACTTATACTGCTTGTCATAACATCCAACTATCCAACACATTGTTTTCTCTTTTTTTTTGTGAATTTTAGTGAATTTTCTTAAAAAAAATTCACTAATGAGGAGATCCCGACTTTTGAATTTTGAAAAAATTTCTTCACATGAGCGCTAATTAGGCCCCCCAGAAAACATATCCAAGGTCAGTTTCAATTTTTATATGTTTATATATATATATATTTATATATATATATATATATTTATATATATATATATGTATCACACCGATAACTCAAAAAATAATAGGCCGATTTTGACTAAATTTGGTGGAAAAATTCCTTTTGCAAATGGCTTGGATAAGTTCGTTAGCCAGGAAAATCTGCCCAGGTTTTCCCGGAAAATTTTGTGTTTTCTTTCGAAAAAAATTTATATCTCCGGAATTAACAAAGTAAGGGCAACCAAATTTGGTACGCTAGTTAATATCCTTATAGGTAAGCCACCTACCAAAATCTAGCTATGTAGCTCAAAAGACAAAAAAGTTATAGGCATTTAAAGAAAAATAAATTGGGGTTTTCCTCAAAACGTCAAAGTGGCGATTTAAAATGTCAAAATTGGCAACATTTAGGCAAATAACTTGAATCTAATACGGGCTATAGAAATAAAATGTTTCAAGAAGGATGTTTTACAAACCCTAAAGTCTTAGTTTCAACCGTCATTGTCCTTCATTTTACTAAAATATTTGCAGAAAATTCATTTCAAATAGACCCTTTCTCTGATGCTTGACAAGTAGCCTTAGCTATAGAGTTTATCATTTAATGGTATACAATTTTTGTCGAATTTTCGTAAAAAATCAATAAAGCTCAATATATCCGTTATTATATAAGAGACGAAAAAAATTTGTATATATTAATTATACGGTGTCTTGAGCTACATCTTAAAATAATATTTCTACAATCACAGGATGGCCCATAAGTCGTTGGTGATACAATTTTCCTTTTTTTTAATCAAACACGCCTTATGTTATTGCATTTTTGCATTTTCCTTTGAAATATAATGCATGTTTGTAAGAAAAGAAATTCTGAACGCAGCAAGTGCGTTATGGTACCGAATTTTGATCAAATGTTTCATATTTTTTTTAATCAAACACGCCTTATGTTATTGCATTTTTGCATTTTCCATCGAAATATAATGCATGTTTGTAAGAAAAGAAATTCTGAACGCAGCAAGTGCGTTATGGTAGCGAATTTTGATCAAATGTTTCATATTTGAACAGCTCAATTTGTTATTAACCTATAAGGTTGACCAAGAAACGTGTTTTTTCGGGAAGACTTTAAGTTTACTTTTGGAAATTTTTGTATATTTTCACACAATAAAGTTATTTTGATGAAACATGGCACATTGTTTTTAGTATATAGGTTATACTGGTAACCAAATTTGATGCCTGCTTTCTTAAAAAAACACACATATTTGTTATTAAAAATATTTTTATGAAAATTCACTACCATAACGCACTTGCTGCGTCCAGAATTTTTTGATTGTTTTTAGTGAATTTTTATTTGAAAAAAAAATGTTTTGTCAACAAACTCTGTCAGTATGTGTTTGGGTTTTTACCGTTTTACTCATTTGTTAGTGAATTTTCATTAATGTTAATCTTAATCTTAATTATCTGATAGGTCAATACCTATTTTAAACGTATTATAAAAAATAACATCCGGCTTGTAAGTCACCATTATTATTATTTTATGATGTACAAAGTAATGTTGATATAGAATTTTGCGTGATCAGTGATCTGATATTTTTTGGTAATCTGGCAAGTCCTATACAGCAAAACAGCAAAAAACTTTTCCATTGTTTAGGCACAAACAGTGCTGCAGTTTCATTTGTGTTTTAAAACATTTTTGTTAGTTTCCATAATAATCTAATCTAATATATCTCATTCTTTATTGACTTTGAGAATTTCCCCAGGTCTCAAAATAAAAAAAGTTTTTATTTTCTCTGCATTAGTAAAAGCAAACTGCCTCAAAGACGATCTATATACTTCATTCCGTGAATTTACGGTTGGTTAATTAATGTCTTCATCTACCCCTGCTCCAAATGATTCACGTGGAAGCTAATGTGTTCATTTTTAGTGAATTTTCTTAAAAAAAATTCACTAATGAGGAGATCTCGACTTTTGAATTTTGAAAAAATTTATTCAAATGAGCGCTATTTAGGACCCCTGGAACCCAAATCCGAGGTCGGTTTCAGACTTTATATGTTTATATATATATATATATATATATATATATATATAGATATATATATATATATATATATATATATATATATATATATATATATATATATATATATATATATATATATATATATATATGTTTATATATTTATGTGTCACACCTATAACTAAAAAAATAATGGACCGATTTTGATAAAATTTGGTGAGTACCTTCCTTTCACGAGTGGCTTGGATAAGTTCGTTAGCCAGGAAAATCCGCCGAGGTTTTCCCGGAAAATTTTGTGTTTTCTTTCGAAAAAAATCGAAAAAAATTTATATCTCCGGAATTAACAAAGTAAGGGCAACGAAATTTGGTACACGGGTTTATATCGTTATATGTAAGCTACCTACCAAAATTTAGCGCTGTCGGTTAAAGGACAAAAAAGTTACAGGCATTTAAAGATAAATAAATTTGGGTTTTCCTCAAAACGTCAAAGTCGCGATTTTAAACGTCAAAATTGTTAATATTTAGGCAATGAACCTGAAATTAATATGATCTATGGAAGGAAAATGTCTCAAGAATAATGTTTTACAAAGCCTGAGCTCTTAGTTTCAATCGTCATTGTCCTTCATTTTACTCAAATATTCCCAGAAAATTCATTTCAAATAGACCCTTTCTCTGATACTTTAGCAGTAGTGTTGGCTATAGAGTTTATCGTTTAATTGTCAATATCATTTTTGTCGAATTATCGTAAAAAATCATTAAAGCGCAATATATCCGTTATTATGCAAGTTACGAAAAAAAGTTGTTTACATTAATTGTAGGGTGTCTTAAGCTACATCTTAAAAAATATTTCCACAATTACAGGGTGGCCCATAAGTCGTTGGTGATTCAAATTTTCTTTTTTTTTTAGTGAATTTTTTTAGCGAACACGCCCTATGTTATTGCATTTTTGTATTTTCCATCGAAATATAATACATCTTTGTAAGAAAAAAAATTCGGGATGCAGCAAGTGCGTTATGGTAGCGAATTTTCATTAAATGCTTCAAATTTTGAATCAATTTGCTATTAACCTATAAGGTTGACCAGAAAACCAGTTTTTTCGGGAACAATTTAAGTTTACTTTCGGAAATTTTTGTACATTTTCAAACAATAAAGTTGTTTTGATGGAACATGGCACATTGTTTTTACTATATAGGTTATACTGGTAACTAAATTTGATGCCTGCTTTCTTTAAAAAACACACATATTTGCTATTAAAAACATTTTTATGAAAATTCACTACCATAACGCACTTGCTGCGTCCCGAATTTTTATAAATGATAAACAGCTGAATTTACACAAATAAAACTTTTGGTTTATTTTAAATATATATACTTCTTTAATTAATATCCCAACCATGGCAGTAGTTACAGTGTGGTAATTAATATATAATCATTTTATGAAATATTTATTACATCTTTATTTCAAAAAGTAGCCATTTGTCATTTTCAAGAGGTCGAGTAAAATATGGATGGAATAGAACTCTTTAGGCCTTAATCTGCCTAATCTATAGAGTGATGGTTAGGTGTAGGTTGGGTTGTAGTTCAATTATGGAGTCTTAATCTTCCTACTCTCTAAATCTCAACAGATATCATCTCTAAAGCCTTGGTGTATTCAACCATAGACTTGAAAGAGATCAAACTGTCGCTTGGCGGTCCTGTATTGTCAATAGTGGGGCTTTCATCTGGATCCTTATTGGGGCTATTGGTTGGGTAGTTAGGTTTATTATATACCTTACATATAGAATGTTAGATGTAGAATCTAGAAGTTTGTATGCATCTAATTTTTTTATAATTGTGTTGCAGATTATCAACCATACAAGAAACGCCTCATGGACATGAATGAAGATTTAAAGGGAAGGTTTGTCCATCACAGACATCAAATTTAGGATCGTCTGTCTGGTCATGTGAAAACTTTGTACATACTTACAGATTAGTTAAATAGCATAATTGTCGTACCCTTAGTCCTAAGATGACAATCTCGAAAACAGGATTTCATAGAAATCGCAGCTAACATAATTTTCATTACTAATTTGAAACCACCAAATACCACCACATTATACACTTGTATCAAAATTATATATAAAGCGTGGGCCAAACTCGATGGAGTATTAGAAGTATATAGTGAATCAAAATTGATAGAAATCTGAAATTAGGTTATGTTCATAAGTGGTTATGGTCTTCATTTTAAAATTATTTTTATGACATTGCGGCGTCGTCCCATAACATTTTTTCAAATGAAAAAAAAATGTATGTATTGCGACACTCTTATGTTAAAAGTAACATTTTAAAAGTTTATATATATATATATATATATATATATATATATATATATATATATATATATATATATATATATATATATATATATTTATAGATATCTGCACGGGCACTGCTCAGAGGAGCTTTCTTCCATAGTTCCTTCACCTGCTGTCCCCAACAGATCTACCAGGGGAACAGAGCGAATGCACCCTTTTACTGTCCAGGTCACCAGACATAGAACAGTTTGTTATGCCCGCTCTTATGTCCCGAGGACTTCCAAGTTGTGGAATTCCTTGCCGGCACATGTTTTCCTTCTCCTCCGAACCTCCAAACCTTCAAGTCCAGAATTAACAAGTTGCCTCTTTCCTCCTTGTCGACACCCACGGTACGATAGTATTTAGGCTGTAAGCCCTCGTGTTGTGTTGTTGAAATAAAAAAATAAAAAACTCAGACATTATTATGATTCCAATTTCTTGACTTTACCACACTACACAAAACTAAACAAATCACATGTTCTGCCTGCGTAACTTCTTCCATTGATTCGTCGCCAATTTATATTGTGTCTTTAGAAATGCAACGCATATTAACTGCTATCACGTAACATTTACTTAAATTGCTAATTCAATAATTGTATGACTTGCGAATATATAATCCATTGACATTGACAACATTACATCTGGTAATCATTTTCATTTTCATTTTATTGATATTTAACTTCTATTTCCTATTCTGCCAGAGTTTGCTGCTGAAAATTTAAGCTCAATAAAAAAAGAGCCCCAAACTTAAAATATACAATTCAGTATCTACCAATAACTTTTTTGTCTTTAAACTTATAGACCTAAATTTTGATACATGATGTACTCTTTATAATACAAACAGACCTACCTAATTTGGTTGCCCTTACCTGGTTATTTCCAGAGATATTTTTTTTCGAAAGGAAACACAAAATGTTCTAGGAAAAGCTGGACCGATTTTCCTGGTTAATTAACTTATCTAAGCCACTACATACATACATACATACACACACACACACATATATATATATATATATATATATATATATATATATATATATATATATATATATATATATATATATATATATATATATATATATATATATTGTTACGTTTTCTCCGGGTTCTGGATAAGTGAGACTTTTAATTTTAACAAAACAACTTTATTTACACTCTAAATATGGATACAATAAAATTTCTAGAATGTCTCTCTCACAAAACACTTCATTTACTGGCCTTACAATTACTACTCTCAACAAAAGTCACTAATCTGGTACTACAGTCACTACTCTCTTAACACTTTACACTGCTTCTTCAAGTCACTACCACATTATCTTACTGAACTGAACTAACTCGGGCTGGCTTGCTTTCGCTTTTATATACTCGCCGTACCTTCCCCTCCTTTCTAGAGCATTCCATTCCAGAACGTTCCAGGACCTTCTTTTACTAGAAGGTTCTGTGAATACAGATCGGTCCCGTGTGTATACAGGGGGATGTATATACAGGATGATCCAAATGTGGTCACCACTCCTATGTCACACAAGAGGTGTTTCTCGAACTATAAGATCTCTCTGCGTATACAGGGTGTAAGGGTTTCTCTGCGTATACAGGGTGTATATACAGGGTGTTCGGAATGTGCAGACCTCAGTTATCCGTTCCGACGGGGTACAAGTTGGTAACTTCGTTATTTCTGGTCCTAGAGGGTTGAGACTTCGCCTGTGGGGGGTCACCCCAGACACCCCCAGGGGGGTGGGGAGGCGGTGTTGCCAGATTGTGCAAAAATTCCCAGATGTTGGGGAAATTCTGGAGGTGTGGCAACACCGCACCTACGTCTATTGAAGTGCTTTGTAACACTGCCCCCCTCCTTAAGACTGTTCGTCCCGAACAGTATTTACCGGCCGCCAACTTGGGGGTTCCTTGCCCCGATAGGGACTCAACCTCTCTATGTGAACAACTTTGGGTTTAGTTCTTAGAGACAGCTGGATTCTGTAGACTAGGTCGTTAATTTTCTTCGTCACCAAGTATGGCCCTTCCCATGGTTTCTGAAGTTTGGGACTGAGGCCCTTTCTCCTTGTTGGTTGGTACAGCCACACTGCATCACCTTCCTTGAATGTATGGGGTGTTGCTCTGCGATCCAAGCGCATCTTCATCCGGTCACTGCTTAAGAGGAGCCTATCTCTGACACATCTGTGTATAGTGCGCAGTTTTCCTTCCAGGTCGGCGACATACTCAGGTAACGTAGCTAGGTCCGCTATGTCCTCGTTCGGTGGTGGTCTCGTCATGTCGATTGGTAGCCGCATCTCTCTGCCGGTCAACATCATGGATGGAGTGTAGCCGGTAGATTCATGCTGAGAGCTTCTGTAAGCTAGGAGGAACAGAGGTATCAGCTTGTCCCAGGTTCTCTGATTCTCGTCAACAAACATAGCAAGATACTGATTGATGGTCCTGTTATGCCGTTCTACCATGCCGTCTGATTGAGGGTGGAGTGGCGTTGTTCTCGTTTTCTTTATGCCTAGCAAGTCCATTAGGCTCTTCCAGACCTCTGATTCAAAATTCCGGCCCTGGTCGGTGTGAATCTCCAAGGGTACGCCATGCCGTGATATGACATTTTCCATCAGGGCTTCTGCTACGGTCGTTGCCTCTTGGTTGGGGATCGGCGCAACTTCAGGCCATTTCGAGAAGTAGTCCATCGCCACCATTATGTATCTGTTCCCAGACTCTGTGATGGGAAAAGGTCCTGCGATGTCTACGGCAACTCTCTCCCACGGTGTACCTGAGATGTACTGCATCATTTTTCCTCTGGATCGGGTCTTTGGTCCTTTCTTTGGAGCACATTGGTCACACCTTTTGCACCATTCTTCCACGCTTCTTCGGCAGTTTATCCAATAGAAGCGGTCTCTCACTCTGGCAAGAGTCCTGTTGACCCCAAAGTGGCCTCCACTTCTACTATTGTGTAACTCTTGAAGAACACTGTCTATGCACTCACTTGGCACAACGGTCTGGTATATACAGTCTCTACCATCGGCAGTTTCCCATTTTCGAGTGATCATGTCATTCTTTAGACACAATGAGTCCCATTGTAGCCAGTAGCCTTTAACCTCCGCCCCAAACCGGGACACATCGTGCCACTCAGGTCTTTTCCCCTTTTGTAGCCATTCTCTAATATTTTTCAAGTCTGGATCTGTCTTCTGTGCGTCTCTGATGTATTCAAGATTTACGTCTAGATCGGTGTTATTCTCCTGTCCTGCCACCAGTTGTTTGATCTGATGAGTTACTTTGTCGATCTCTTTGTTCTCTTGTCGCTCGCAAAATTTACATTCATGCACTGAACATGGTCTTCTTGACAGGCTGTCTGCATTGGCGTGACTTCTTCCTCTTCGATGTTCAATCCGGAAGTCGTAGCTCTGCAGTTTCTCTATCCATCGTGCTATCTGTCCTTCGGGATTTCTAAAGTTCAGAAGCCATTGCAGAGCAGAGTGATCTGACCTCACGCGGAATGTTCTTCCGTACAGAAAGCTGTGGAAATGTTCGATGGATCTTACAACTGCCAGCAGTTCTTTCCGGGTTACACAGTAATTTCTTTCTGCTTTTCCGAACGTTTTGCTGAAGTAGCCTATCACAACTTCTTCTCCGGCTTGGAGCTGTGAGAGTACTGCCCCAATGCCATACTGGGAAGCATCGGTGTCCAGTATAAACAGTCCTTCGTCCTGAGGATAAGCCAGCACAGGAGCAGTGAGAAGACGATGTTTGAGCTCTCTAAAAGACTCTTGGCAATCTGGTGACCAGATGAACTCGGCCTTATTTTCAGTCAGGCTATGCAGAGGTTTCGCAATGCTGCTGAAGTACTTCACAAAGCGTCGGTAATAGCTGCAAAGTCCTAGAAAACTTCTGACCTCATGTTTGTTCTTCGGCACAGGCCAGTCTCTTACTGCCTTTATTTTCTCTGGATCGGTTTCTATCCCTTTCTCAGAAACGACATGTCCAAGGAAACTCACTTTCTTCTGGAAGAGGACGCATTTCTTGGGATTGAGTTGCAGACTGGCACCTCTCAGCCTGGAGAAGACTTGCTTCAGATTCGACAGGTGTTCATCGAAAGTCCTTCCAATCACCATGACATCGTCAAGATACACCAGGCATGTTTCCCATGTCAGTCCTCTCAGCACTAACTCGATTAGTCGTTCGAACGTGGCAGGAGCATTACACAGGCCGAATGGCATGACCTTGAATTGGTACAACCCATTCCCGGTTGAAAAAGCAGTCTTCTCCTTATCCTCTTTATGGAGTTCTACTTGCCAGTAACCACTTTTCAGGTCTAATGTAGAGAACCACTTTGATCCGGCCAAAGTGTTCAAAGTGTCGTCGATCCGGGGCAGGGGATAACTGTCTTTCTTGGTGACATCATTCAGCTTCCTATAGTCCACGCAAAATCTCATAGTGCCGTCTTTCTTGGTGACCAAAACTACTGGGGACGACCAAGGACTATTAGACTCCTCGATCACACCATCTTCCAGCATTTCGTTAACCATCGCCTTGATTTCTGATTGCTTGGCAAAAGGCAGTCTTCTCGGCGGCTGTCTAATTGGTCTTGCGTCGCCAGTATTAATTCTGTGTTGCACTAGACTCGTACGACCTGTGATTTTCTCTTGAGCGAAAATATCGGCCTCCTCCAATATGAACTTCAGGGCCATTTCCATCTCCATGTTGTTCAATTGGCCCCATGAACTCTTGAACCGCTCTACTATTTCTACTGGCAGTCTTCTGTCTAATGAAGTGGGTGTCACGTTTCTTGACAACGTCACTCGGTCAATGGGCTCGCAAGTGGCGATAACCTCACCTTTCTTCAATGTGACCCTGTTAGTTTGCACGTTAGCCACTCTTATGGGTATTGTCCTCTTCGGGTCTACTAAGCATCGTGCGACGAGGGCACCATCATGTCTATCTTTTAGGGGCTCCGCTATGAGAGCAGACATACCATCAAGTTTCTTCTCTAGTCTGGCTCTGACAATCTTCTCACTGTTACCAGGAATCCGTGTATCCTCGTCGACAATAAATCTCACCCTGGGATTAGCTTCGCCTGCTGTTGGAGATAAATACAACTCTTCGTTACCGATTTTCAAGATCTTATTCTGGAAGTCTACTGACAGGACATCGAAATCTTCCATTAAATCCAGGCCCAGAATAAATTCGTCGACGATTTCTGCGACGACAGCCCTTACCTGTAGCTCAGTACTGTCCAGCCTAATGAAAACAGTGGCCTCTCCATGCACAGGTATCCTATCTCCTTTTGCCGTCTCCAACACAGGCTGTTTGTTGGTCGTGAGTGCGGACCTGTTTGGCAACATGTCTGGACGTACAACGGATCTAGTAGCACCAGTATCGATGGTGAAACTGCATTGTCTTCCGTCTATGCTGCCAGGTATAACGAGGCTCTCGCGGTAGCGTCGGATAGTGGAGACCCTGACCTTGGGGCCCTGGGTCTCGCATGCCACGTGTCGCCCACCTACACTGGCGTCAGGTCGTTTTCCCTGATGGCGCTCCCTGTTGGTATATTCTTGTCTTCTGCGAGCCACCTGTTGGGTTTGTAAGCACTGCCTACTTATGTGGCCTTTCCTACCACACTTGTAACATTCTATGTCTGACCAATCTGCTTTCGTTTTACGTGCTCCGACCGTTGCAGTGAGCTTGCTTATGGCTTCTTTTATCATTTTCATTTCTTGCCTTAGTTCCGCTGTCGTGTCTGCAAATTCCTCTATCTCCTTCACCTCGCGCAGCCTGTTGCGGCGAGGTTGAGATGCATTCTTCGCTGCTTCAAATTCCAAGCCATAAATTACGCAGTCCGTAAGTGTTTTCAACCTTCCGAGCCTTAAAGCTTGTTGCATTTCATTATCAAGTACCCCATCGATGAAGGTCTGGACGGTTATCTGGTTGACAAATTCTTCTGGGGCTTGGGGATATGCCAGTCGCACAAGTTTCTCCACTTCGGCACTAAATTCTTGCAGCGTCTCATTTGGCTTCTGGACCCTTGACTTTAGTTGTGTCTGGTAGACCTGGCTCATGTACTTGTTACCATATCTCAAATCTAGGGCCTGTATCACTGTTAAGTAGTTTTGCTGTTTCGACTCCGGGATGTTCTGGAGGATTTCTAGGGCTTTACCTCGAAGCGAGAGAATTAGAGCAGTTGCTGCCTGTTGTTCGCTCCACCCATTGCTGAGAGCTGCCGCCTCAAACTGCCTCCTGTACATGGGCCACGATGTTTCTCCGTCAAAAGTCGGCGGCTTCAAAGTTCCATGAGGCTGCTGCACGATTGGCATATCTTCTTCCCGACGATTTTGAACCGGGGACATTCCAGTAACTCCTCTTGGTTGAGTTCTGTCAGTCTGGCCCATCACCTGCTCTGTCAGTTCTCTATGTCTGACTTCTGTGCCTTTCATCATCATCTTCATTTGTTCTTTCAACCCTTCCACTTCTTCCCATCGTTTATTCAAATCCTCTGTTACATTTTCTACTTTCTTGTCCACATTTTCTATTTGTTCGTTGATCTGTTCAATTTCTTCTTTTACACCGACTCTTATATTGTGGAACATACTTCGGAGCTCTTCTTTATCTTCTTGTCGCCTCTGTTCCTCCTCTTGTCGTCTTCTCTCGTCTTCTTCGCGCCGTCTTCTTTCATCTTCTTGTCGCCGTTGTTCGTCTTCTTCGCGTTGCTTATCCCACACTTCTGACACCAAATTGTTACGTTTTCTCCGGGTTCTGGATAAGTGAGACTTTTAATTTTAACAAAACAACTTTATTTACACTCTAAATATGGATACAATAAAATTTCTAGAATGTCTCTCTCACAAAACACTTCATTTACTGGCCTTACAATTACTACTCTCAACAAAAGTCACTAATCTGGTACTACAGTCACTACTCTCTTAACACTTTACACTGCTTCTTCAAGTCACTACCACATTATCTTACTGAACTGAACTAACTCGGGCTGGCTTGCTTTCGCTTTTATATACTCGCCGTACCTTCCCCTCCTTTCTAGAGCATTCCATTCCAGAACGTTCCAGGACCTTCTTTTACTAGAAGGTTCTGTGAATACAGATCGGTCCCGTGTGTATACAGGGGGATGTATATACAGGATGATCCAAATGTGGTCACCACTCCTATGTCACACAAGAGGTGTTTCTCGAACTATAAGATCTCTCTGCGTATACAGGGTGTAAGGGTTTCTCTGCGTATACAGGGTGTATATACAGGGTGTTCGGAATGTGCAGACCTCAGTTATCCGTTCCGACGGGGTACAAGTTGGTAACTTCGTTATTTCTGGTCCTAGAGGGTTGAGACTTCGCCTGTGGGGGGTCACC
Organism: Tillus elongatus; assembly: GCA_964006375.1. Taxonomy (NCBI): domain Eukaryota; kingdom Metazoa; phylum Arthropoda; class Insecta; order Coleoptera; family Cleridae; genus Tillus; species Tillus elongatus. The sequence continues at coordinate 16,607 of OZ023264.1, read as the reverse complement.
CCAGACACCCCCAGGGGGGTGGGGAGGCGGTGTTGCCAGATTGTGCAAAAATTCCCAGATGTTGGGGAAATTCTGGAGATGTGGCAACACCGCACCTACGTCTATTGAAGTGCTTTGTAACAATATATATATATATATATATATATATATATATATATATATATATATATATATATATATATATATATATATATATATATATATATATATATATATATATATATATATATATATATATATACATATACATATAAAAATTGAAACTGACCCCGGATATGTGTTCTAAGGGACCTAATGAGCACACATCTGGAGAAATTTTTTCAAAATTCAAAAGTCGGGATCTCCTCGTTAGTGAATTTCTTTTAAGAAAATTCACTAATAAAATTAAAAATCGATATAATATAGTGCAAAACTCATTCATATTTAGAATCTGATATTTCTCTGTGAAATAGGACTATGGAGCTAATCAAACTTTATTAGTTAGATGATCAATATGCTAGTTAACCCGGCGCCAGCTAATCAAGTAATTTTTCTGGGAGTAAATAAACATTGACATGAATACACCTATTAAAGTTAGCTGATTAAGAATTCACTGTACTTATCAATTTTTTTTTTATAGAATTTTTCATCCTCTGATGGCGTTGACGTGGTCAACGAAACGATCGTAAGGTCTTTAAAATATGTGTTGTGGTGATTTGGGTTCTCCAAGTGTACTTATCAGTGATCATCACAGGTTCAAGTTTTCACATAGGGTACCATGAAACATTTCGGCTTAAAAAAAATATACTGGATACCGTTTGCTATTAGCATATAGTTGTATTTATCATCGGCAATTCGCAACGGAAATTGCTTAACTCACTTTTCACACTCATTTAAAGTCGGAAACTAAAAGAAAAACTAACAGTTCGAAGGAAAACCCATTTTGAGCCATTTTCTCGGGTATGTTTATCATCGATAGTTGTCAGTAGAAATTGCTTCATTAGCATGAAACATTTCGGCTTAAAAAAATATACTGGATACCGTTTGCTATTATCATATACAGTTGTATTAACCATCAGCAATTCGCAAAGGAAATTGCTTAACTTACTTTTCACACTCATTTAAAGTCTGAAGCTAAAATAAAAACAAACAGTCCGAAGGGAAGCCTATTTTGAGCCATTTTCTCGGTTTTGTTTATCATTGACAGTTGTCAGTAGAAATTGCTTCATTACCATGAAACATTGCGATTTGAAAAAAATATACTGGATACCGTTTGCTATTAGCATATACAGTTGTATTTATCATCGGCAATTCGCACCGGAAATTGCTTCATTGACTTTACTAGTGATTCAATCACCTCACTGTCCGGGAAATTTGGGTCTTTAACGTGCCCAACATCGCATGCGCACGGGAGACGGCTTTACGCCCCCTGGGAAGGGCGGAACGTGCAGATTACCTTGCTCAATCAGAATGGCACAACCTCTGTTGATGTTACTGATGCACGTACAAAGGGAGGAGAGGGGAAATTTGGGATTGAACCCAGTACCCTTGGGTCCAGAGGCCCACGTTTTTCCCCTGGACCACCATGGCTGAAAATTAACTTTTTACATTTCCGTTTTCCTACTGCTGTCCGCAAAATATGTCAAATATCAATTTATGTAGATGACGCCATATTATAATTTATTTACATTATAAAAACATTTGTTCACCCCTTGATTTCCTTCTATATTTAAAATGAGCCTTGGCAATACTCATCTGGCAACGCTGCACATCGTCCAGCGTCCACTTCTGCCTTCCGATTACACCCGAATTGTTTGTTTACTAGTGAGGTGTCTACAATACAGGATTACCGTAAAGTAACGGGGGGGGGGGGTTAGATTTGCCATTTGCAACAAACTTGCAGGAGGCTTTCTGCAAGTAATCTATCGGTAATCTTTGAATTGAGGGTGTCAGACGGCGCAGCCAAGATATGTAACAGAAACGTAAATACCACATACAGTGTTGTCGGGTTGTACTTCTTTTTATTAAATAAGATGTAATACATATTTTATACTTTTTAATATATTTTTGCCTGTATCAAATACATCTAAAAATAGGTCCAACAGCATCTACAAAAAAATGTAAAAAACATAATATTGTTACATTTAAGTGTTTATTGGTTAAATTTGCAGAGAACCAGCCGAACGCTTTTTAGTTAATTTTCTTCGAAAAAATCCACTATTGGGGAGATCCTGACTTTTGAGTTTTATAAAAGAAATATTAAATGAGCGCGAACTAGGACCCCTAGAACCTACATCCGGGGTCAGTTTAAATTTTTATAAGTTTATATAGTTTATATAGAAAATCCAATTATTGCATATAGGCTGTCTACAATAAAAATGGTCTTTAGGTAGAACATATAATGGCAGGTAATGTGAGATTTTCAAATGGAACATCCTGTATTATATAGGAATAGCAAGATCAATTGATTTTCTTTCTTAAAGTACTATATAATGTTCTACCTATTCTTAGCGGTTTTCGACTTATTAGCAAAAAAACAAAATATTGCAAGTAAAATTTTGAAACTCCGTGGATTAATACCAATCATTGCTCAACAACCTGTAATATTATCAAATAAAGCTGAAAAAAAAATCTGGTTTATTAGTTAATATTAAAACATATATATATATATATATATATATATATATATATATATATATATATATATATATATATATATATCTATATATATAAAAGAAAGTCGTGTTAGTTACTTCACTTATAACTCAAGAACGGCTGAACCGATTTAGCTGAAAATTGGCAGGGAGGTAGTTTAGAGCCAGGAGAAGGACATAGGATACTTTTTATCCCGTTCGACATCATTCCCGTGTGACTTGACATGTAACGTCAGTCACTATAAAACGTGGTATAACAAAAAAGAATCAGACTTGGAATAACAAAATTGACGTATAATGACAGCTATGTAATGACGTATGGATGACAATTTGATATTTGTAAGAAATCAATAATAAAACTATTTCTATTAAATAAATAATTAATATTATTGCCCAATTGCCCATTCGTATAAACAGTGAAGTGAACTATAAAACTCGGTATGGTTGAAAATTTAAGTTTTTAGGTGAAGTGAAGTTTAATTAATAATGCCGCGACCAAGACGATCGAATCTTTCCCGACAAAGCCGTGATGCAAGAAGAATACGAAATACTGCAAATGAAAGGACTGAAGAAGAACAAGAAATTGCACGTGAACAGCGCCGCGATAGTATGGCTCGACTTCGTGCTTCTCAATCACGAGAGCAAAGTGAAGCAGCCCGTGAAACAGCTCGGTTGGCGATGCAGAATCGTCGAGCGAACAACAGAGGTCAACAAATAGATAATTTGCGACGCAGAACAAGATATTTATCAAGTGCTGATTTGAATCGAGCAGCGTTTCAATACGATTGCAGCAATGATTACAGCTTGCATCCTAGCGTTTGCATTGGGCAAATGGACGTAGTTTGCGAGTATTGTGGTGCATTAAAGTTTTCCGGAGAAACGCCTGGATTATGCTGCCTTAATGGTAAAGTGAAATTGCCATTGTTGACTCCGCCACCTGAGCCATTGTATTCAATGTTTGTCCTCAATGGACTCCTAAACCACTTAACCGATTATAATAAAATTCGCACACCATGTGCAGTTCGATCCAACTTGAGAGATAGGATAGTTTAAATCTCAAATTATAGTCGCAATTTTAATTTATTGCTAATTATTTGTCTGTTATTATTTGACAGTCGCAATTATCTGTTAACTCCAAATGATTATAACAGATGTCGATACCTTTCGACTGGGTTGAGTAAGTAATCAATAAGTACGCGTTTGGTCATCAAAAAGATCACCGGAAACATTCTTGAAGCAACCATTTTGGCTGGGAAGTTTGAAGGAAAAGTGGTCCTGCTGCCACGTATTCCGATGATACCATCAGATTCTACCATACCCTTCAAAAGGCTACAGTTTCCAATTCGTTTAGCTTTCGCCATGTCTATAAATAAATCTCAAGGTCAAACAATGTCCATTTGTGGTTTAGATTTGGAAAATCTATGTTTCTCTCATGGGCAACTATATGTTGCGTGCTCACGTGTTGGGAAACCGTCGAATCTATTTGTGTTAGCTAAAGACAGGTTAACCAAAAACATTGTGCACCGATTGGTGTTAAATTAAATTGAAAAAAATCTTTTTTGTTATACCACGTTTTATAGTGACTGACGTTACATGTCAAGTCACACGGGAATGTTTAAAAGTTTAAGACTGTCTGCCTTGCCTACCTCATTCATGAGTTTAAGCGTCACATGTTATTTACTGTATTATACTGTAATATACTTATATCTATATATATATATATATAAAAGAAAGTCGTGTTAGTTACTTCACTTATAACTCAAGAACAATCTAAGAGGAACAATAAGAGAACATCAGTCACGGAGTCCACTATGCTTTTTCACACAGATGGTATTTGTAAAAAAATATGGTGATCTCCTTATTTGACTTTCTACTACTATAACCCTTTAGTACAATGAAATTATTTATGAACAAAGACGAAAATGTTTATGTTGGTATACAAATTCACTGGATTGCGATTTGAAGGGGAAGTACGTTGAACACAATTAATTAAAATGTTCTTACACTTGATATTAAGCAGAAATCAATAGGTACAAAATAAAAATTTATCAGATTTATTATTTCCATTTAATTTTATAACAAATATAAGTATATTACAGTATAATACAGTAAATAACATGTGACGCTTAAACTCATGAATGAGGTAGGCAAGGCAGACAGTCTTAAACTTTTAAACATTCCCGTGTGACTTGACATGTAACGTCAGTCACTATAAAACGTGGTATAACAAAAAAGATTTTTTTCAATTTAATTTAACACCAATCGGTGCACAATGTTTTTGGTTAACCTGTCTTTAGCTAACACAAATAGATTCGACGGTTTCCCAACACGTGAACACGCAACATATAGTTGCCCATGAGAGAAACATAGATTTTCCAAATCTAAACCACAAATGGACATTGTTTGACCTTGAGATTTATTTATAGACATGGCGAAAGCTAAACGAATTGGAAACTGTAGCCTTTTGAAGGGTATGGTAGAATCTGATGGTATCATCGGAATACGTGGCAGCAGGACCACTTTTCCTTCAAACTTCCCAGCCAAAATGGTTGCTTCAAGAATGTTTCCGGTGATCTTTTTGATGACCAAACGCGTACTTATTGATTACTTACTCAACCCAGTCGAAAGGTATCGACATCTGTTATAATCATTTGGAGTTAACAGATAATTGCGACTGTCAAATAATAACAGACAAATAATTAGCAATAAATTAAAATTGCGACTATAATTTGAGATTTAAACTATCCTATCTCTCAAGTTGGATCGAACTGCACATGGTGTGCGAATTTTATTATAATCGGTTAAGTGGTTTAGGAGTCCATTGAGGACAAACATTGAATACAATGGCTCAGGTGGCGGAGTCAACAGTGGCAATTTCACTTTACCATTAAGGCAGCATAATCCAGGCGTTTCTCCGGAAAACTTTAATGCACCACAATACTCGCAAACTACGTCCATTTGCCCAATGCAAACGCTAGGATGCAAGCTGTAATCATTGCTGCAATCGTATTGAAACGCTGCTCGATTCAAATCAGCACTTGATAAATATCTTGTTCTGCGTCGCAAATTATCTATTTGTTGACCTCTGTTGTTCGCTCGACGATTCTGCATTGCCAACCGAGCTGTTTCACGGGCTGCTTCACTTTGCTCTCGTGATTGAGAAGCACGAAGTCGAGCCATACTATCGCGGCGCTGTTCACGTGCAATTTCTTGTTCTTCTTCAGTCCTTTCATTTGCAGTATTTCGTATTCTTCTTGCATCACGGCTTTGTCGGGAAAGATTCGATCGTCTTGGTCGCGGCATTATTAATTAAACTTCACTTCACCTAAAAACTTAAATTTTCAACCATACCGAGTTTTATAGTTCACTTCACTGTTTATACGAATGGGCAATTGGGCAATAATATTAATTATTTATTTAATAGAAATAGTTTTATTATTGATTTCTTACAAATATCAAATTGTCATCCATACGTCATTACATAGCTGTCATTATACGTCAATTTTGTTATTCCAAGTCTGATTCTTTTTTGTTATACCACGTTTTATAGTGACTGACGTTACATGTCAAGTCACACGGGAATGATGTCGAACGGGATAAAAAGTATCCTATGTCCTTCTCCTGGCTCTAAACTACTTCCCTGCCAATTTTCAGCTAAATCGGTTCAGCCGTTCTTGAGTTATAAGTGAAGTAACTAACACGACTTTCTTTTATATATATAGATATATATATATATATATATATATATATATATATATATATATATATATATATATATATATATATATGTATATATATATATATATATATATATATATATATATATATATATATCATTTTATGCTGTTTAGACAAATTTAATTCCTGATTGTCATTTATTTTATTAAATTAACCCACTATAAAGATTTATCTAGAGATATTGTATTTTATTTGTCCCTTTGGTAGTACCTTTCTTTTCATAAATCAAACATCTTAATCTTATGAAAATTCACTACCATAACGCACTTGCTGCGTCTCGAACTTTTTTTTATATCAATTTCTTCCACCTCCGAGTCTGTATCTGAAGAACTGTTTCCCTCATGATCATTCAGTTGATTTCCGTCACTTGACTCCGTATCAGTGTCACTTTCCGTGTTTTCTTCTATAATCTCAGGAGTTGCTCTTAAATTGTTATCAATCGTGGCTTCTTCGCTGTGTCCGGTTTGTTCAGTTGGTACCTTCATTTTTTTCATCAAATCGGTGTTTATTTCTTCTTCTACTACATTCTCTTCTATTGTTTCCTTTTCTAATGATTCCGTAAAGTTTGATTCGGCGAAAATGACTACAGAAACATCAGTTGGATCATTTTCCTGGTTAGTAGAGAGAATTCCGTAAGCTGCATTCATTTCCTTCTTCAGTTCGACTAGAGCTTGATCATATTCCTCTTCGTTTGGTTTCGTGGGAATAATTTCGTCAGGTAGTTCAATAGTTCCTGCTGTTTTCTGCATTGATGCATTTTCAGACTGGCGCGCCATAATCGTCATAAGCCTTCCTCTTGACAATCCAGTTGGTAATAATGCCATCTAGAAATCATTTTCTATTCGTGACAGAGTTCACAAAGATCTTTAATGCTGAGGTTAGAAGTTTTTATATTTTTTCAGAACTAATTTATCATATAAAATTGTGGACTAAATTTACTTAGGGCTTTAAACGAACTGGAAATTCGGTGGACAGCAGCGGGCGTCACAATTTACAACAAGAAAGGAGAAAACAGAAGAAGCAGAACGTAATTGTACAGATTCGTACTTTTACATTACCTTTACGTAAGATAATAGTAACTATAATTTTAGTGTTAAAGTAATAACATAAAAAGTACAGGAAGAAACAATCAACGTAAACGTTGTTGAATACTCCTAAGTCTTTATGTAGCAGAAGCAAAAGGTATCTTTCAAAACCTCCTAAGTCGTGTTTACTTTTTAACATAAAAACTTTCTTTTGCCCAGATATAAATTTAAGAAGAAATCGTCTTACTTACCTTAGACATTTCGTAAGTATCCATTTTGTCACAGTAATTTAGCATGAAATACTCGAAAAAATAGTTTATTTGAGACCGCCAAAATTAACCTCTACTTTGCGTTTGGTTTCTTAGACATAGGAGGTTTTGTTTCCCAGATTGGCAGAGGCAGACATGGGAGCTTATGATATTAGTTCCTAGATGGTGCCACATGCACAATAGACTTAAAAGGTTTTGCCGTAAGGAAGATTACGCCCCACAATATTCATTGCCATCAAAAACTTAAATTCGGCAAAATACAGACTTAGGAGGTTTTGCAGGTAAGCCGACGCTATGTGATTGTATTATATGGTAGTAAACAGTACCCAGGAATAATAAAAAATATTGAAGATCAAGAATACGAAGTCAGTGTAATGAAACAAACTTCAAACAAGATGTGGAAATGCCCAAGTGTCCCGACCAGATCTGCTATAAAAAATCTCACATAATAAAAACAATTTGTGAACCAAACATTTCTTCTCGTGGCGATTTTAATGTTGAAATGTAAATACCTATATCTAAGCCTTTCAAGATCTGTTGTTTCTTTAACTAGATGTACCTAGTACATCTAGTAGGTAGGAGGTATATTTTTATAACTAATGTTTAATTAAATAAATAACTGTTCATTTACTGGTTGTTTTCTGTTTCATTTACTAGATTTTTCTGTTCATTCACTAGATTTTATGGCATTTTTTAATAAGTATTTATTTTAACACAGAAATAAACAATAAAGTTTTAGTTATTCTTTAAACTTTATTATATATTGTGGGCTACCTTTGACAATTACTTTATTGGCATATATTGAAAACCTATAGCGCAATAGCGGCCTAAAGTCAGTACACTACTTATTTGTTCATTTTCTGGCTGATCCACCCTATTCCTCTAAATTCAACAACACAATTTTAGATGTTTTTAATTCTTACAACCAATTTATTAAATTTACATTAGAAGAGGAGACAGATAACAGTGTACCATTCCTAGATACAAAATTAATTAGAACAAACGATAACAACATAATTTTAGATTGGTATATAAAGCCAACTAGTTCTCAAAGGTATATTAATTTTCATTCAGATCATTTATTTAAAACTAAAATTAACATTTTAATAGGTTTAAAAAATAGAATATTAAAGATATGCCATCCTTATTTTCATGAAAAAGAAATTAAGAAAACTTTGTAATATTTTTGTTAACAACTCTTATCCTCTCAAACTACTTAATAAACTTTTATACAATTGTTCAAACAATTACAATACAAGACACTCTCTACAAACAGTATCAAATTTATCAGACATACATAGCACTTATAATTTCGAGTTCGGAAACATCTAACTTTTTTTACATATCAATCCCATACATTAAGAGTATTTCCAATAGGTTAAAGTTTATATTTAAAGATGAAACCAATTTTAAAATAACTTTTCCATATTCAAAAACAATTTATAACATTTTCAGTAAACTCAAAAGTAAGGATGAAATATCCAATGTCTGGAGTGTGGTATATTGCATTCCGTGTAATAATTAGTTTAAGATACATTGGCGAAACAAGCAGAGTCATTAAAGATAGATTAACACAGCACAAAAGTGAGATACGTTTACAAAAAAGAGCTTGTGCTCTGTCTGAACATAATCTTGACACTGGCCACAATATAAATTTTAGTAATGTTTCTATTTTACATTGTGAAACCTTAATATATATATATATATATATATATATATATATATATATATATATATATATATATATATATATATGTATGTATGTATATATATATATATATATATATATATATATATATATATATATATATATATATATGTATGTATGTATCACACCGAGAACTTAAAAACAAAGGGTTGATTTTGATTAAATTTGGTGAGTACCTTCTGTTACACCTGCCTTGCGCGAGAGGTTAGAAGGAGGAAACAGAGACAAAGATAGACAACAGAGAGGACTGTGAGCTGGTAGTAAGGCGGTGTAATTACACCGGTTAGCTCATGTAAAGCAAGAGACTGGGCGTGGATACAAAGTGAAGCACACTCCAGCCTGAGGAGGCGCCACTGACTTACCGCTTAAGCCAGAAAGCTCTTTTGTTCTGTTCAAGAAGCTCACGAACCCTCAAATTAAACTGGCACAATGATAATAAGCGTAAACGACGCGTAATGAAAAATGATATAACCAACCGCTGTTACTCGATGGTAGATAACATAGAGTGTTACGTACTCTATGATCTATGAGAAGACACGGGGTATGGTAGATCCTTTGCACCAATGGTTTCTACCAGTTGACTTAATATTACAAAATGTCATCAAATCAAATCTAACGAAATGTCACTAATATTTAATATCAATATATCTGATCATGACCCCTGAAGCCCAATTCATGCTGACCAAGAAAACACACAGCATCAATAAGTCTTTTTTATATGTTTCTGTTTTTATCAACCAGTTCATTGTGTTGGCGATGACTAATTTCTATCTGCTTGTCAACGGCGTATTCAATTCGCATTTTTCCAGAGACACTTAATGTTAAAATGGTCTGTAAATGCGCTTTAGACATTGTGGCGGTGGTTCCGACCGCAGTGTTTTAGTCAACACTACCCTATGTTTCTCTTGACAGCTAAACGTTGCGTTACGTTATTCGACAGCAAGCTGTCAAGAACTACTATATAAGAGACACCAGGGATCTCTCTCGCTCTCTCCTCGCTACCAACCGACAGTGAAGATACGTCTCTCCACGCTCGGTCAGTTATCTGTTATGTGCTGTCTGTGATTGTTTTATAGTTAAATGTATCATATAGTTTATTCAGTTAGTGAAATAATAAAGTATATTAAATGTTTACGTATGGATTTAATATCAACAAGTGCAATTAACTTCCATAGACATAACATGTCTTTTTACTGTTTTATGTAGATTATTCAAGTCGGAAAACGTACTTTTATACCACACCCCCTTTTCAATCACAAATAGACTACAAGACCAACAAAACAGTTTATTCCTGTTTTTACAACCCGTTAACCATTCATATTGTTTATAAGTTCGGGGCGCAGCAAGTGCGTTAAGGTAGTGAATTTTCATAAAAATGTTTAATAGCAAATATGTGTTTTTTCTTTCCGAAAGCAGGCATCAAATTTGATTACCAGTATAACCTATATAGTAAAAACAATATGCTATTTTCATCAAAATAACTTCATTGTTTGAAAACGTACAAAAATTTCCGAAAGTAAACTTAAAGTATAACCGAAAAAATTCGTTTCTTGGCCAACCTTATAGGTTAATAGCAAATTGAGCTTTTCACAACTTGTTGGTCGGCGTTACCTGTCGATTGCGTTATAAGTAGGTCGCCGCTACTTGTAGGTCGCCGTTGCTTGTCGGTCGGCATTACCTGTTGGCCGTCGTAACTTGTAAGTCTCCGTCACTTGTCGGTTGGCGTTACCAGTCGGTCGCCGTTACTTGTCGGTCGCCGCTACTTCTAGGTCGGCGTTACCTGTCGGTCGGCGTTAACTGCCGACGGTCGTTACTTGTCGTTCGCCGCAACGTGTTGGTCGCCGTTACTTGTAGGTCGCCGCAGGTGTAACAGAAGGTACTCACCAAATTAAATCAAAATCGGCCCATTAGTTTTTGAATTATCGGTGTGATACATATAAATATATATATATATATATATATATATATATATATATATATATATATATATATATATATATATATATATATATATATATATATATATATATATGTATTTGATCCAGGCAAAAATATATTAAGTGACCTGACCTGACCTATTATTCACTTAACTGAACTGACCTATTATTGACTGAACTGACCTGACCTATTATTGACTTAACTGAACTGACCTGACCTATCATAGACGTCACTGAACTGACCTGACCTATTATAGATCAAACTGAACAGACCTGACCTATTACTGTCTTAACTGAACTGACCTGACCTATTATTGACTTACTGACCTGACCTCACCTATTATAGGTTTAACTGAACTGACCTATTATTGACTGAACTGACCTGACATGACCTATTATTGACTGTACTGACCTGACCTATTATAGGCTTAACTGAACTGACCTGACCTATTATTGACTTAACTGAACTGACCTGACCTATTATAGACGCAACTGAACTGACCACGCCCTATTATTGTTGTCCTAACGGCCCTCACTAGCGGCAAGTAACGGCGACCTACAAGTAACGGCGACAGACAGGTAATGCCGACCGACAGGCAACGGCGTCCTACAAGTAACGGCGACCTACAAGTAACGGCGACTGACAAGTGGCGGCGACCGACAAGTGGCGGCGACCGACAAGTAACGGCGACCGACAAGAAACGGCGACCGACAAGTAACGGCGACCGGCAAGTGGCGGCGACCGACAAGTAACGGCGACCGACAAGTAACGGCGACCGACAAGTGGCGGCGACGGACAAGTAACGGCGACCGACAAGTAACGGCGACCGACAAGTAACGGCGACCGACAAGTCATGACGACGATATATATATATATATATATATATATATATATATATATATATATATATATATATATATATATATATATATATATATATATATATATATATATATATATATATATATATATATATATCGCCGCCACTTGTCGGTCGCTGTTACTTGTAGGTCGCCGTTGCCTGTTGGTCGGCGTCAACTGTCTGTCGCCGTTATATATATATATATATATATATATATATATATATATATATATATATATATATATATATATATATATATATATATATATATATATATATATATATATATATATATATATATATATATATATATATATATATATATTGTTGCGTTTTCTCCGGGTTCTGGATAAGTGAGACTTTAAATTTTAACAAAACAACTTTATTTACACTCTAAGTATGGATACAATAAAATTTCTAGAATGTCTCTCTCACGAAACACTTAATTTACTGTCTACAATTACTAATCTGCACACAAGTCTCTACACTGGTACTACAGTAGCTACTCTCTTTTACACTGCTTCTTCAAGTCACTACCACATTCTCTTACTGAACTCCCTGCGCTGGCTTACTTCCATCTTTATATAGCCGTCGCACCTTCCAGTTCGTTCTCGAGCCTTCTATTCCAGAATGTTCCAGGACCTTCTTTTACTAGAATGTTCTGTGAATACAGATCGGTCCCGTATGTATACAGGGGGATGTATATACAGGTGATCCAAATGTGGTCATCACTCCTATGTTACACAAGAGGTGTTTCTCGAACTATAAGATCTCTCTGCGTATACAGGGTGTAACGGTTCTCTGCGTGTACAGGGTGTATATACAGGGTGTTCGGAATGCGCAGACCTCAGTTATTCGTTCCGACGGGGTACAAGTTGGTAACTTCGTTATTTCTGGTCCTAGAGGGTTGAGACTTCGCCTGAGGGGGGTCACCCCAGGCACCCCCAGGGGGGTGGGGAGGCGGTGTTGCCAGATTGTGCAAAATTTCCCAGATGTTGGGGAAATTCTGGAGATGTGGCAACACCGCACCTGCGTCTATTGAAGTGCTTTGTAAATATATATATATATATATATATATATATATATATATATATATATATATATATATATATATATATATATATATATATATATATATATATATATATATATATATATATAAGTAACGGGGACCGAGTTGTTGTCGGTCGCCGTTACTTATAGGTCGCCGTTACCTGTAGGTCGCCGTTACTTATAGGTCGCCGTTACCTGTAGGTCGCCGTTACTTATAGGTCGCCGTTACTTGTAAGTCGTCGTTACTTGTCGGTCGCCGTTACTTGTCGGTCGCCTTTACTAGTCGGTCGCCGTTACTTGTCGGTCGCCGTTACTTGTCGGTCGCCGTTACTTATCAGGACCTGACCTGACCTGACCTGGCCTGTCCTGACCTGACTTGACCTATTATTGGCTTAACTGACCTGACTTATTATTGACTGAACTGACCTGACTTATTATTGACTGAACTGACCTGATCTATTGCTGACTGAACTGACCTGACCTATTATAGACTTAACTGAACTGACCTGACCTATTATTGACTGAACTGACCTGACTTATTATTGACTGAACTGACCTGACTTATTATTGACTGAACTGACCTGATCTATTGCTGACTGAACTGACCTGACCTATTATAGGCTTAACTGAACTGACCTGACCTATTATTGACTGAACTGACCTGACTTATTATTGACTGAACTGACCTGATCTATTGCTGACTGAACTGACCTGACCTATTATAGGCTTAACTGAACTGACCTGACCTATTATTGACTGAACTGACCTGACTTATTATTGACTGAACTGACCTGACTTATTATTGACTGAACTGACCTGATCTGTTGCTGACTGAACTGACCTGACCTATTATAGGCTTAACTGAACTGACCTGACCTATTATTGACTGAACTGACCTGACTTATTATTGACTGAACTGACCTGACTTATTATTGACTGAACTGACCTGATCTGTTGCTGACTGAACTGACCTGACCTATTATAGGCTTAACTGAACTGACCTGACCTATTATCGACTGAACTGACCTGACTTATTGACTGAACTGACCTGATCTATTGCTGACTGAACTGACCTGACCTATTATAGGCTTAACTGAACTGACCTGACCTATTATTGACTGAACTGACCTGACTTGTTATTGACTGAACTGACCTGACTTATTATTGACTGAACTGACCTGATCTGTTGCTGACTGAACTGACCTGACCTATTATAGGCTTAACTGACCTGACCTAACTTATTATTGACTGAATTGACCTGACCTATTATTGACTGAACTGACCTGACTTATTATTGACTGAACTGACCTGATCTATTGCTGACTGAACTGACCTGACCTATTATTGACTGAACTGACCTGACTTATTATTGACTGAACTGACCTGACTTATTATTGACTGAACTGACCTGATCTATTGCTGACTGAACTGACCTGACCTATTATAGGCTTAACTGAACTGACCTGACCTATTATTGGCTGAACTGACCTGACTTATTATTGACTGAACTGACCTGACTTATTATTGACTGAACTGACCTGATCTGTTACTGACTGCACTGACCTGACCTATTATAGGCTTAACTGAACTGACCTGACTTATTATTGACTGAACTGACCTGACTTATTATTGACTGAACTGACCTGATCTGTTGCTGACTGACCTGACCTGACCTATTATAGGCTGAACTGAACTGACCTGACCTGTTATCGACTGAACTGACCTGACTTATTGACTGAACTGACCTGATCTATTGCTGACTGAACTGACTTGATCTATTGCTGACTGAACTGACCTACAAGTAACGCCGACCTACAAGTAACGGCGACCGACAAGTGGCGGCGACCAACAAGTGGCAGCGACCAACATGTGGCGGCGACCAACAAGTGGCGGCGACTAACAAGTGGCGGCGACCAACAAGTGGCGGCGACCAACAAGTGGCGGCGACCAACAAGTGGCGGCGACCGACAAGTAACGGCAAGAATAAAGTTACGGCGACCTACAAGTAACGGCGACCGACAAGTGGCGGCGACCGACAAGTAACGGCGACCGACAAGTAACGGCGACCGACAAGTAACGGCGACCGACAAGTAACGGCGACTTACAAGTAACGGCGACCTGCAAGTAACGGCGACAACAACTCTGTCGCCGTTACTTGTCGGTCGCCGCCACTTGTCGGTCGCCGCCACTTGTCGGTCGCCGTTACTTGTAGGTCGCGGTAACTTTATTCTTGCCGTTACTTGTCGGTCGCCGCCACTTGTCGGTCGCCGTTACTTGTAGGTCGCCGTAACTTTATTCTTGCCGTTACTTGTCGGTCCCCGCCACTTGTTGGTCACCGCCACTTGTTGGTCGCCGCCACTTGTTGGTCGCCGCCACTTGTTGGTCGCCGCCACTTGTTGGTCGTCGCCACTTGTTGGTCGCCGCCACTTGTTGGTCGCCGCCACTTGTCGGTCGCCGTTACTTGTAGGTCGCCGTTACTTGTAGGTCAGTTCAGTCAGCAATAGATCAAGTCAGTTCAGTCAGCAATAGATCAGGTCAGCTCAGTCAATAAGTCAGGTCAGTTCAGTCGATAATAGGTCAGGTCAGTTCAGTTAAGCCTATAATAGGTCAGGTCAGTTCAGTCAGCAACAGATCAGGTCAGTTCAGTCAATAATAAGTCAGGTCAGTTCAGTCAATAATAAGTCAGGTCAGTTCAGTTAAGCCCATAATAGGTCAGGTCAGTTCAGTCAGCAACAGATCAGGTCAGTTCAGTCAATAATAAGTCAGGTCAGTGCAGTCAATAATAAATCAGGTCAGTTCAGTTAAGCCCATAATAGATCAGATCAGGTCAGGTCAGGTCAGGTCAGGTCAGGTCAGGTCAGGTCAGGTCAGGTCAGGTCAGGTCAGGTCAGGTCAGGTCAGGTCAGGTCAGGTCAGGTCAGGTCAGGTCAGGTCAGGTCAGGTCAGGTCAGGTCAGGTCAGGTCAGGTCAGGTCAGGTCAGGTCAGGTCAGGTCAGGTCAGGTCAGGTCAGGTCAGGTCAGGTCAGGTCAGGTCAGGTCAGGTCAGGTCAGGTCAGGTCAGGTCAGGTCAGGTCAGGTCAGGTCAGGTCAGGTCAGGTCAGGTCAGGTCAGGTCAGGTCAGGTCAGGTCAGGTCAGGTCAGGTCAGGTCAGGTCAGGTCAGGTCAGGTCAGGTCAGGTCAGGTCAGGTCAGGTCAGGTCAGGTCAGGTCAGGTCAGGTCAGGTCAGGTCAGGTCAGGTCAGGTCAGGTCAGGTCAGGTCAGGTCAGGTCAGGTCAGGTCAGGTAGGTCAGGTCAGGTCAGGTCAGGTTCAGGTCAGGTTCAGGTCAGGTTCAGGTCAGGTCAGGTTCAGGTCAGGTCAGGGTCCAGGTCAGGTCCAGGTCA